>LVCA01018565.1:135867-154800 GCA_004801955.1 Calotropis procera
GGTGGAGACAGCATTCTTGCAGCAGCCAAGGTCTGTAAAACCAAATTTTGGAACAAGCATCAGCATGTAAAGTAACTAACATGTATCTTAAGGAACAAATTTCGACATACCTGAAGATTAAGATCGATGTATGCTAGAATAATTGGTTGTGGTTCCATATCTATTGGAACCATAGACAGATGGCCCTTTATTGCAGTTCCACGAAGCTTAACAAGCTCATGCAGAACAGTTTTAACCATGCGCAAAGGTTTATCATCAGCTCCAGCCCTTTTGAGAATTCATTAAAATTGAACATATTAGGGAGTTATATAGAATAGCGGAGCAGAAACCAAACTAATTATATCAGACATGAAATGGAAAATCAAAAGTAGATCTTTACCTCCGACGAATCTCTTCCATCCCCAATTCTTGAAGATATATGTGAATGCTTTGAAGGATGCGATCAAGGTCAACCTCATATATGGTACTTTGGAGAACCTATAAAATTCAGGGCACTTTTTTGTATCGTCTATGCGCTAAAAAGAAAGATGGGCTAATTGATGCAAAATAAAATAAATGCAAAAGAATATAAAACATTTGCAACTGTTCAAGTAATAAATTAGCATGCAAACGATATGAGAGATTAATTTTTGTGTATGATGTTGGGAGTGGTTTTGTGGGCGTTAATATGAAAAATTAAACTGCCTTCCAGTATATCACATTGTTCTTAGAGATCAAAGTTTGAGATTTGAAGCATAATCCACTCAAGAATATAGTAAATGCTTGAAACAAAACAAATACAATGCACTGAAAGAATATAGTGAAAATATGCACATGTGCAATTAGAAAGAGACTAGAGGGATTACCTTTGTGAGTTTAATTAGACATTTAACCACCAAATCAGAAAATTTCTGGTTTCTTACAATGAGAGACTCGTTTACAGCTGGAGAGGGCCACCTTGAGGGGTCCAGAGGGCGTAAAAGGTTAATGAGAACAACAAAAGATGAGGTGCGGTCCGCATTATCCTAGGAACATAGTGATTAATTTAGACAAGGAATTGAAAGAAACTTGAAAAATTAAATGAAACTACAGTCCTAAGATGTAACTCCAATTATAAACTATGCAAATATTGATTACCAAAATTTTGAGCATTAAAACATTTAAAGCTTTCAAAAGTTGACTGCCATCATCCATCCGTGGGACCCGCTCATCCAAAAGCCAGAGTAAAAGTTCAGTAATTAAGCTATCAAGTGTACTCTCCTTTACAGCATGGGCAAGCCTTTTATTTTGAAATGTCTGCACCGGAAACCAAGAAAGTAAAGAAAAATGGAAACCAAATGATTAAGTACTTTTTACAGAATGATGAATAAACAGAACAAAAGGGTTTGGATAACATCTTATTTGGTAAAAAAGTATTCAGAATCTGGGGTAATAAAAAGGCTTCTTACTTGCATGAGTGTGTTCAAAACATATTTACAAGACCTTGAAGATTGACCAGCGAGACTGAAGTCAAAAGTCTTGGCTACCTGCTACCAGTAACTTGTGTGAGAATGTAAATAAACAATTGGGAAATCAATAATGAAATGAAAAAATAGAAACATCTGTTGCCTTGTTCGCTAAGCATGAAACAAGTCTATCTGCATCCTTAACAATGTCTTCCATGGCACTGCCATCAGGATCATTTGTCGCCTGGGCTAACTCATGGCAGACAACTTTCATGCCCTCAACAGACTGCAACATAGAACACCATTTTGTCAGAATTATCAAAAAAATTATACACAAAAAACTTAATCAACTAAGACCATGAGTACGTTAAATGATTAATCATGATAAGGTTACCAACATAAATAAATAGTCAACATTTTATGCCCATAGCTTTTACAAGACTAATAACTCGTATCAGAAGAAATGATCTAAGCTAAACAAACATACATTTGATTGAAAAGACCAAGGATCCACACTTCTTCAAACCACTCCATAAAAATTTATACACATTTACATCAGCTTCAATTAGCTTGACTTATAACACACACCACTGCAAGTTTTTTTTTCTTTTTACATTCAAAATCGTGAATGTACCCAAAAGAAACCAAGGATGATGACCAAATAAATAACATTTAATTCCACAAAACATGAAAGAATATTCATACATTCCATATTATCTTTGTCAAAGTATGTATGACAGACCAATTGAAAAATCCCACCAATTGTTAAAGCCAAAGTTATTCCAAAATCAAAATGATAGCAGCACTCCCCCATAAAAATTCCCCACATATTTCAAGAACATCGTACAATAAGCAAAAGCAGTAGCACCTGGCATAATAGTAGTCAGGAGAAGATATTAACACAAACCTGTTCTGGGGAACCATATGAAATGATATCTAAAGCTTCATTCCAGTCAGTAGGACCAACAGCATTAGGATGTGCCCGAGCAGGGATTGGGATTCTATCTCCATGAAGCTCAGTCTGAACATAATTTTCCCTAAAATGAAAGGAACTTATCATACTCAACATTCTCACATGTACAATAACTTTTATTATTAAGACCAAGTAGAGAACATAATTGGGCAACTTGAGTCTAGTACAAAACTGAAAACGTGCAAACAAAAAACATTATACCAAACATGCCATTTGAGGGGTAAAAATCAGCAGGACCACTACCTATTCAAGAATGGCCCAGAGATGGACCTTGAAAGATCACCACTTTGCTCTGCTTGGTCCGATCTGGATGAGAGGCAGAACACGTAGTAAGAGGTAAGATTGAAAGTGAGCGACAGAAAATTCTAAGTGAAAAACAAATGAAGATATGAATTCGGATAATTCACCAATTTAGTTCCTTGAACTACATGTCTGACTGTTTTGGTCCTCTATAATTCTTTTATTTTTTAAAAGCATTTTAAATTCCATTAACCATTTTTTGGTAACTGCTTTGGTCCTTCTGTTGAACAAAAAACCCAGAACTTGGCTGAAAAATTAGCATGTAAACATGCAACTGGATCACTTTTAGAGGCAAAATAAGCAATCCCCAACGAATACCTCCTTAATATGTCATTGTCGTCAGGATAGGATAGAACTCTAAAAAGTGGTCCGGTTATGGTAATTGGAAAGAGGAAAAAACGATGTGCTAAATTCAAAGGCACAAATGGACTTTGGACTACAGGAAACAATTTGAGCTAGTTGCTGCAGGGGAATATATGCATACCCATTATCCCTTACAGAGCGCCTTAATGCTGCCCGAGCTTCTCCAGGTTTCCCTTCCTTCCTTTTGTCCATCTCCCGTGCCTGAAAATTAAAAATACAGTCTAAGAGCTTTTAAGATAATAACAAATACAACATACACAGAAGTGCGTAAAACATCTCTTACTTTCCACTTAAAGCGGTCATCCAGCATGCTTCTTTGTGCCTCTGACAACTTCCCTACATATCTCCATATATCATCCCCTAGCAAACAATCAATAGAAGTTCTTTAATGTTGTTTTTCCATAGATGCCACAATCACAAAGGGAAAACAAAAGGCAGAAGAAAAAATAAAGACTATTTTCAATCTGAGACAAGAAAAATAAATCCCACCAAGAATCTTATATCCCGTAGCCAAGGTATTTAGAGCAGCTTTCCTAATTTCACCATCACGTTCAGCTGTTAAGCTTGCAACAGTTTGCAAGGACTTGAGCTGCCCACTAATCTGCAACAAAGGAAAGGCACATTAACCAAAGCCAAAAAAGATATGTTTTAAATATTTAAAGAATAAGAAGACAAACATTACCTCTGTTCCATGGTTATCCAACAAATAACCAACAAGATCGACACACTCTATTCGAGTTCGATTATTGCGAGACCGTAAACCTTCCAAAATATATGGAAAAGTTTTTGCAGCAGAATACCAGTGTATAATTTGTTTAATTAAATCCCGCATTTTTTCTCGTACTTTCTCAATGTTATGACCAGACTGGAAAAGAAAAATGAAATGTCAGAACATACATTTTAATATGCGCAGATGAAGTCAAATGACCAAAACAAAGAATTTGCACTTCCAAAGTGCCCTATTAACACATTTCAAAACTACATGTACTATTTGCCCAACACCAAATTAAAGATTGAGAATAGGTACAAAAAGAGGTCATGTGAGAACCTTTTCCATTAAACCAGGAAGAAAAATGGCTGCTTCAGCTTCAGTAATGGTGTAGCCCTCATTCTTCAACATGTCAAAAAGTTCAGGAAGAAATTCCAGCACCTACAAATAATTACAAATAAAATTCTCATATCAGTCCCAAGAAACCACATATATTCATCAGTATTTTCAGAAACGACACTTCAGACGAGAATGTAAGAAACTCTATGACACCTTGAGCAAGCATGACGTGTTTGATTCACATATTCTCAATACAAACCACCTCAAGAGCACGTCCAGAACTTCTACAATTTCCTTTCTAATTGATGAAAGCGCCTGAAATATTGCAACAGGAAAAGTCGGTGACTCATTCACATACAACAAACCCAAAAATCAAACCCCACAAACAGAAGACCTTCTGTAGCATTTCAATCCCATCAACTTGCTTCTTGAAGTCCGTGCTTAGAAGCCTCCTATGAAGATCCTCTCTGAAGTACTTCATAAGGTCATTCTGTTCCAGTTTCTAATTAGAGATATTCTAGCATCCAAAGTATAGAGACCAATATTTAATAAATTACTCAATGCAAACCTCAAGATCTTGTATCTGTTCCAAACGGATTTCTTCAAACTTAAATCTTCGTACTACAATTCTCTCTCTATCATCCTGCACCAATATATAGAAGTACATCAACGAAAAGATATTTAAATCCAAAAGATGTTCTAAACCAGCAAAACTTTACCTTGTTTGAATCCTTAACATTAAGCAAAGCTTGTGATTGTAAGGTGATGTCTTGAACAGACATAAGGGACTCTTGTCTTTGGCCCTTGGCAGGGAGAGCTCTCTGAGCAAATGAAAAATCAATCAATTGATAAGATAATTCATAACACAAAACCTCACACTAGGGGAACTTACAGAAGATGAGACTTTGCTTCCATGTCTAACAGCACGATCACCAGGACCATTTGGTTTCCCTGTCTTTGAGCTGACTTTCGATGTTGGAGCAGAAATTGCTCTTCCAGAATCAAATGTTTCTACAAATACAAAGATGAGGATAGAGGAAAGCAAATTAAGAAAACAAGATCCATAGTAACATGCAACTAAAGATCTCCACTGGTAGAATTCAGCCATTTACCATGAAGTCCTCCATATGGCTTCAGACGTTCAACAACAATAGCTAAAGCAGGACCCTGCAATTCTCGCAAATTCTTGCTCACCTAAAAGAAACAAAGTAAGGGCAATTATATGCACATGAACACATTCAAAAGGATTACAAGAGTACGAAGAGTTATGTACACACCGTGTCTTGACCACAAACACGCAAAATTTCACCAAAGCATACTTCAGCAGCTTTGCGAACATCTGCTGATTTGTCCTAAAAATGCATCACATGGTAATTTTTGTTTTACATGACTCATATAGGCTTAAGTTGTGCAATAACAAAATTTATTTTGAGCAAGATGTACCGTCATAGAAGCAGCAGCAGGCTTCAGTAGATGGATAGCATCAGGAAATGCTGGTAATCCAGTGAGTTGTTTGGATAACCAGTCAAAAAGATCTTTGCGACCATCCGCACCAAGTTTAGCATCCGTTAACGCTGTAGTAATATAAGGTATCTATACAAAAAATAAAATGGAATTTGGGTCATAAATATAGAAAGGGGGCACTGAGATGAAACTAGAAGAACAGAAAAGGAATAACCATTTTATCAAGGTGAACAGCAGCAAGCCAGGAATCTAGAGTGTTTAAAGTGCATTCTCTCATCTGTTTTTTATTGTCACCAAGGCATTTTAAAATATCAGATAGGATACCCTGCAAGAAGAACATCAAGTTTTAATCATAACAATCATTTGTTAAAACAGAGAGAACAAATAAAACTAGTCAATATATAGAGACCTTGCTAGACTTCTCAACAGCTGCCCCCATAGCAGATGCAACAGCACCAATTGTAGACAAGGTTGCCATAATTAGATTCTTGTTACTATCATAGAGGCGGCCTTTAAGGGCTCCAAACAACTCTCCTGAAAATTGTAATGCAGAAAAAAAAGAATTATGATGAAAAGAAACAAATGTTCTAAAAAGTATAACGATAAACAATCAAAAAGAAGGATACCAGTTCCAGTGGGCTGAATGCGCTTATTAGCCTCTTCCAGTATTTTATTTACAGATTCAATAGATTCCAACCGAATCTACAATTCAAATACCAGAGTCAAGAACATCTCAGTATTGAAAGAACACAATGCCTTAAATCATCCTTACAGATCGTAAGTCATACCTTCCAGTCACTGCTTTCCAAGCCCTTTAGAAGAGTAGGAGTGATCTTTCCACTGATATCTTCACGTGGAAGGCCATCTAGCCCACCACCAGAAGAGGATGGAATGGACTCTGATGCCCTTACAGTTTTCTTTGGGGCAGCAGCAGCTCCCTGCAAGGAAACAAGAAGATAATGATTAAGATCATCAGTTAACAAATACATCAGAAAAGAATAATTTCTACCAAATAGACATCACACCTCAAAAGGATTTTTCTCATATTCAGCATCAAGTGCACTAAGAAGAGCTGGTTTCACATCTGTTAGAAATCCTTTAATATCTGCAAGGGAGATGCACTTTAGCTCTTACAAATATTTCAAAGCATGTGAAAATTTGAAAAAGCAGACAAATCACCTGGACCAACAAACTTGTGCAATACACCAATAAGTTTAATTGTTGCATTTCTAGTAGCAGCAGCACTGGATTGTAATCCAATATCTTTGCAGAAATCAATTAAATCCTGCAGAGCAAACAAAAGAGTTTCACTTTGATTCACTTAGCAAGCATTAAAAATATAAAATAAATAAATAATTCAGCAAAAGAAAATTTCCACAACCTTTAGTTTCAAATATGAGATACCAAAGTCATCAACAGCTGAGACCATCCATAGAATTCCTTCGCTAAGAACTTTAGGATTCTTATGCTCTTTCATGATCTTGTATAGCTATAATGAAAAAGAAAAATATTAGAAGACAAATCATTACGGAAAATATTTTCTTAGAAGTACAAAGTAAAGGTAAAGAAAGAAAAAGACTTAACAGTAATTACTATACTGAATAGAAAATCCAAAATAATATAAGTATCAAGTCAAAACTATACTCAGATGAAGCAGTCAAATTCACGCAGATCCAATAGATTTGCTAATGAGAACAAGAATGACTAATGAAACAACTAGCTTTCCTTCATTTTGCCCTCGCTAGACCACCATTAGAATATTTTGACATATACATTAGTTCAACAAGAGTGACTTACTCTCTCAAAAAGAAATGCTGGACCAACAGCTTCACAGAAAGTAGTAAGACACTTCATTGCTTGAACTCGAGTCTTAATATCAGCAACTCTTTCACTAACCCCTGGCATAAAAAGATAATGAGCTTTGTGTGAGAATAATCAATTTCAGACCTCAAGTAACCAACTAATTGAAAGAATACTGCACAATTAATATTTATTTGGAATCTGACCAAATAGACACAAAACAACGCATTTCTTTGGAAACTTTGATGCAGTTGAAGCTATATGAGTGATGACATCAATTACTTGTTGCTGAACCTGCAGTTGGAATTACACCGGTCATAGGCCATATGGGGCCAGAAACTCAAAATGCAAGACATTGCCAATAAATAGATACCTGAACATTTTTCTCACCCCACCCTGGAACAGCACAGAGTAAACGAACTAAAATCTCCACTGATGTATCCAGACTTTGTAGTGATTCAACCTGTTCCTTGAAAGAGCCAATTGCTGTCCATTGGAAAATGAGATAAATAACCAGCCAACAACCACATGAAACAACACTTGAAATACATATTCCAGTATGAAGCAGCTGAATTCACTAATTATGTGAAGAAACAAATAGTCTAACTAGTTCGAAAGTTTTAGCAAGCAAAAAATCAAAGTGGGAACATTCATCAGGAAATAGAATATCAAGAATAGGAGGAAATAAGAATAGAGATATCTCATTGTCAATGCATTGGATACTCTAGAGTTAAGATATCCAGATAAAGCAATAGAGTCTCAGTAATGAAGATACCATACCATAAAAATAGTTACCCAAGAATAAAAGTCAAAATAAAAAAAAAATTTAAAAAAATTTTAAAAAAAACTTAGGAACGAGAACAACTAATAAATTATAGAAAATAAAGAATCATGCAGAGGACAAGAAAGTAAAATAATTGAGTAGAAACTGTGGTGCCTTCCAGCACGTATGGAATATTGATGTATAATATTAAGCATGTTAAGAAAACAGTTCGGTCTAAATCCAGTAGAACATACAAGCTTGAAGCTTTTTCAGCCACAAGATAGATGCATCTTGAACATACCAGTCCAGACAAATATAAAGATCAAAAAAAGCATCCCCAGTAAGATAAATGAAAATAGATGAGCATTTCCATATTATATGGATACTAATATAATGTGAAAAACAAGAGGATTCAGACATTCCTTGGTACCCTTGTATGAAAAACAAGCAAGCAAATCCAAATTTGCACTTATATGCTGCCTTGTAGATAAAAGATAGATACTTAACAAATTTGGGTTGTATTTGAATTGCATTTATTGCACAATGTTATCAGTAAGACAAGTTTCTTCAGACCCTCAATCCCTAGCAAAAGATTTACTGTGTTGTAAGAACACAAACTGATTCAGGAACGACATGCACAAGTAAAATACCTTCAAGCCGCTCTTTCCACACAGCACTTTTCAGTTGAGTAATTGTATCAGCTTGTATAATGGAGCTTATTTTCTCTTCAATCTCTTCGAGACTCATTTCAGAAGGCTGCAACACAAAAAGAAATATACTACAAATATTGTAGACATGTCATGCAATATTACCAAATTATCAAATTGAACAGAAAAATGTGACCTCAACATCTTCGGGTTCCACTGTCCTTCCCGCTTTTGCCTGCACAGCTCCATCACCCTTTTTGGAACCACCACCTGATTTGGTGGGTGCTGCTTTCTTATTTGTAGGCTGAAAATTATGTCAAGAGGAAAGATAAATATATTAAACTAACTAAAAGCACATAATTCTGGAGAGAATTGGCATGAGATGTCCAGGAGAAATCATAGCAAACACTAAGAGAAATTAGAAGCAAAGATTAAAAAAATATTACACCAAACAGAGATACTTACAGCTGTTGAAACAGGTTTCTTTCCACTAAGCATGCTAGCTGCAGACCTCCTAGCAAGTGATCCATCTGAAGCCTGTGTAAGAAGAATATAAAAGCACAATCCAGATGTGATTAGAGCAAAAAGCAACATCATGCCAAATCGCACACTTATAGTTTGAAAAGAAAAATTGCAGAACTCCTAGCTTTGAGCCAAAATGACAAAGCCCAAATGAGCATATCAGGCTTCAGGCTAACTGAAGTAGCAAATGTGATTGTGTCAACAAAATTGACTAAAAGCAGATCTGTTTCTCTGGCTAGAATCGCCCATATTTTCTCTCCATTATCTGTTCTAAGTAATTAATGGAATTTCCCAGTCTCTTTTTCAACAGGACAGCTTTCCAAAAGTGTAAATTTGCACTTGGATAAAGTTTTCAGGTTATGTGTGTATAAATAGAAAATAGAAATACATCTATATATAAATATTTGTTCTTTTGGATGGATGTATGACAATTCTTTAATTCAGTTGCATTTGTTAGATTAATTAATTAATAAATGGTTAAATACAGTTAATAAAATATGAATGTTTGAAAATTAATGTGTTGTAGTATGGAATTTTAATTTTCGGGTTTTGGACAGTAATATTAGGGAAAATTTGTTCCCAGAACGGAGGGAAAGAAGAAAAACAATATTTGTAAAAAATGGAGGCAAAAAACATCCTAGAGCTCTCATTTATGGCTAAAGAAGACACCGAGTACCCATTTTGGGTTCCAACGTTTACTCACTAGTATGTACTTGTAAACAATTATTCTTAGAAGGAACAGATGGTCACTGGTTGGGGTGGAACTGTAAAATAAGAGCATTTAGGAATGCCAAATTTTAGTATCTAACCTTCTGTTCGCATCATAATCTGTGCTCCCAATTGATATATCACATTCAACCAATCTCTATTTCAAAGATTGTTTATCTTAAGCATAATAGATACTAACCTCTGAGTAAGACATACTTCCTCCTGAAGAATGAGCAGGAACTGCAGGGGAAAATCAATTGAAATATGCAAGGAAGAAATTAAAATAAAAAAGACAAGACAAATAGTGCTCCAAGGTATGGAAGATAACAGAGAGAATGAATAACAAAGGAAAGCAAACCTGAGCTAGATGCAGCTGTCGAACCACCTCCAGAACCCCCAATCATTTCTGACAGTTTCTTTCTTCTAACATCATCAAGTTTCTCAAGTGACTTTTCCAAGGGTCTCATGCCAACTGACTGAGGATAATAATAGTAAAAGCTCAACTTAGTTTGGAAGAGTGATAATGAATACTGAACTTAAATACAATTACAAAATGAGAGGAAAAAAAAATGCACCTTAGCCATAGCTGCCAGAGCTGAAAAAGCAGCATCCCTAACTTCAGGTGTTCCATCATTCAGGGACTGCAATAGTAGAAAATCAATTACCATATGGATTCAGAAGATAGAGATGACTACCAAGTTCTATAATTTATTTCTAGAATCTGCAAATGAAGAGGACGGAAGTTAAATGCATGGTGCAACTTGACGTGCAAGTATTTTGGAACAAATAACAAAATCATTCACTTTAATTTAACAGAAACAATAAAGAAAGTCATTAAATTTTCCATCAAATTTCTTAGTATAATTTTGAGAATTGTGGATCGATGAAGTTTGGTACTATAGTATATTATATAATATTGTAGCATAAAATATGTCTTGCTTTAGATACATGTAATATCTCTAGCAGAATAGTCTGCATACTCAAGGCATTTACTGATTGTCTTGAGAGTTTGAGTAGTAGATATCTAAATCCAGAATTGTCATGCCTTGATACAAAGGAGAATAAATTTTCATCAAAACAAGAACCGAATTCACAAGTGTATTTTTCCGTAACTTGCAATGCAGAATTTAGCTTCACAAGTATGGCTCAAACTAACCTCCATGCATATTGGCACATATTCCTTGTGCACCTTGAGGAGAACAGCTTTATTGCTTGTCTCAATACAGAATGTAATCCAGTTTAGAGTCAATGACCTCACAAGAGGAACCTTGTTCTTCACGGCTACCTTAACATCTACAAGAATAACAGTATTCAGTTAAAGCCTTCAGATCTACCATTTTTATATCATATCTTACCCTTATATATTGATAAAACGATAGAAGAAAAGCTATTATTTTCCTTTCACAAAAAATTGGGGAGGAGCAATTTAAAATGATAAATATCTCATATCACAGATGATTTAAAAAAACAATAGATACCTAGAGTGTTCTTATACTTTTACTTCTTGGTAAGTAGCACAGTCATACTTAACTGGAAAACTATAATAACCTAAACTATATTGATGACCTATTCAAGTGCAGGAGAAATTTCAAGAATTTGCAGACAACTTTCTTTTCATTACAATAGAACAAAGAGTTACTACTCCATCTTTCTTCAAAAACTGAAAAAAAATAATAATAATAATAAAGAAATACTTAAGTAACTAATAGTATTCTCTGGAAACCAAAAATTAGATACCGAATAACAAATCAACAGAATTACACTGCTACTGATCTCAGTTGATTGAAAATGAAACCTGCCTTCAAGAGCATCAGCAAGAGTAAAGCACCCTGACTTGTGCATTGCTTGCAAGGTTTGAGTAAGTGCATCTGTCAATGTTGGTTTTTTCTCCTTCAATTTTTCCTAAGAATAAATAATAAATAAGGTAAGGAAACAAACTAACTTAATGAACAAGGGCATACCCCAATAGTAGCATAAAAAGCATCATTTAGATAATCACATTCATTGATTACCTATGGTGTCATAATGTGATCATGCCCAATGGCAAGAAACAATAAAGTTTAGCCACAAGAGAACTTAAGAACTATGTTCTTTCACCAGTGTCCCTCAATCACCATATGTGAACAGTTTTTGAAGCAAATTATTTGGAGTCATTAAAACCATAATTAGCAGACACTAACACACCTTGTATACGCAGCAAGATACAACAAGAATTAAATCACTCCTCAAATCACCAAAAACAAAGATATATAACATATCATACATTTCCACCATTCCAAAATCGTGTTACTTATCTCCATTTTGGTTGTCCCAAAATACTTGTAAGACATTTTTTCCCCCAGAGTAACTCTAAAATTCCTCATTGCATATATTTCGGAAAAAATCATTAAATGCAATTAAGGATATATTACTCATTTTGTATTACATCCCTAAAGATTTTAATAATTCCTCAATTCCCATGTCACGACTTAAATTGCCTTGATTTATAGGATGGAGGAGTATTTTAGAAGAATCACAGAATTAGTTTTTTTACTGAGTCTAAAAGAGGATCAGAAGTACAATTCTGCACAACTTTTCTGGCCAGTTCATTCAACCTCCAAATAAAATAAATTAGAATGTAAAAAATTGCAAGCAATACCAATTCAAAATAAAAGAAAAGAAATAGTTACCAGCAGGAAGAATATAGATGTGCAGAGAGAAAAGAAAAAGGGATCAGTAAATTATAAATCATATCCAAATTACATGAGAACAATTTAGATAAAAATTTTCATTATCAATGTATCGAATAATAAAAGACAATTTCCTCCCATGTTATTCAAACCATATTCTTATTACTAAATAAACTGTCACTACAGAGGGATCATGTGGCATCAGGCAAATAACCATGCAATATATAGCACCTAAAGATTCATGTTACCAGTAATGTAGGCAACAGAAAACGAGAACTCCCAGAGAAATGTGTTCTCAGTCCCTTGGCAAGATTTCCAATTGCTTGGATGGCCTCCACTGCAACAGCAATATTAACATCGATAATAAGCTGCACAATACAAAGAGAATGATCAGAAAACTTCATGTGACTCAAGCAAGTGAACACAAAGGACAAAGAAACAAATTCAAGAATATGGAACACAGTAATACAGATGCATGTAAGATGCATCTGTAAAACTTCATGTAAAACTTCATGTGACTCAAGCATGTGAACACAAAGGACAAAGAAACAAATTCAAGGATATGGAACACAGTAATACAGATGCATGTAAGATGCAGGAATAAGATGTTAATAGACAAAGAGACAGCCAGCATTGGAAGAACAGGAAGAATGATGTATAATACAGAAACTAAGATGTTAATATGCAAACAAACAGCCAACATACACCAGAAAATGGAGAAGGTTATAGAGAGAAGAGGATAATGGTTAGTAGACAGCACAGAAGGGGCACACTTCACCAATGTATAGATAAAGCTTTAAGTGGTAAACCTTCTTAAGTGTCCGGCAGATTTCTGTAAAATCACCAGGAGCTATCTTTTTTGTAGAAGCAAGTTTTGTCAACTCAGCAACAGCTTCTTTTCGCTCTGACCATTTGGTTGCTTTCTGAAATTTCGAAACAATTAAAAACAGAAGTAACCTATCAGCATCAACAAGTACATGAATGGAAAAGATTGGTAGATGCTGCAAAAGGAAACAACATAAAGTAGTCGTAAGAGAATACTGACCACTCCTTCCCAAAAACCTGACTTCTCCAAAGGTGCTAATATATCAACAGGATCAACAAGTTCATACTCATCTATCTCCTGAGGAACTGACAGAAAAAAAGCAAATAGCTCAGAAAGAGAGGTGAAATATTTATCAGGATATTGACAAAGAATGGGCAATTCTCATGTCAAAATAAGAGACTCCATACCATCAGCACTAGATTCTTCAGAAGGTCCAGAACCCACAGCCTCAGAAACAGCCTCCTGCTCTGGCTCTTTGTCTTGCTCAGATCTGATAATTTCACCAAGTTACAGCCAACATAGTAAGGAAGTACGACTGCACTTATGAACAGATTACTGCTATGATTGACTTTTCAAGCGTAACATCCATACACGTGTGCCTTTGTAATTATTTTCTAGCAGAATAGGTAGGTTCTTCGTCCACCATGAGGAAAGAAATATTAAAATGGGAGGGGACAAGGAGAGACATGGCCACTAAAGATGCATTTTGTGCAAAATCAAATTAGTACACATCAACAAGGCAAGCATAAAGGTTATATTAATTACCAAACAAGAAAAGGCAATGATAAGTATCCAAAGATGACATCCCTATTACCATAAAATGAAATGCTACCTTATTTTGCGAGTCGGCTTAGCTGTTCCAGTCACATTTACAAGCTCAGCCTCCAATTCTTTTTTCTTAAAATAAGGAAACAAAACACAAGGTTATACAAGTGACTATATTGATATGGATTACATGACTGAAGTCGCCAACAAATTCCCATACCATAGTATCTCTCATCTTCTCAAACAATATAGACTTAACAGCATCTTTTCCTATCCAACGGCAGAGCTCCAATGTCAGTCCTTTAGAAGATGCACGTACATTCTGATCTTGATGATCAAAGAGTTCAGGAAGCATCTTCAATAATCTCTTTGGTGGAACAATCTTAGAACCAAATTCGCTAAAGATAATTGAGCAACTTATGTCAGAAACCTTCATTGGCATGAAAAATCCTTATAAGCCAACTCTTATGTGACATTCGAAAGAAAATTACCTCAGGGCTTGAAACATGACATCTATTGCAGGTACAACTGCTTTGGCAACCTTATTTTTTATTGCTTTTTCCATAGCATCCTACGAGAAGAATGAGAGTTCATAACAGTATTAAGAAGTCATCTACAAAGAGGCATAGCATTTAAAAGGATTTGGTATCATCAGAGCCTTAGCAAAAATGGATAACTTGAAGCAATGAAGAAAAATCATATAACCAATTTGAATTAGACCAAACATATCTAGTCCTATTTTCTTAAGTAAGCCCAGTCCAAATATTATCAGCCCGACTATAAAAATTATAAAGGTATAACCACAAACTCAAAATTAAACAAGAAAATATGAGATTTTCATGTATCTCCAGTAGCCCCTCAAAGTCAACTATCTGGCTACAATTATTTAACATATAAAAACCAATTCTACTAACTGACAGAAACCTTCAATGACACCAGTTTCCTACTAGTACAGCATAGGTAACTTGTCTCTGCACTAGGAAGCTTATTTGCAACAATAATTCTCACCTTCCATCTCTTAAAACAATCTTACAATAGAAAAAACAAGTGCAACTAATAATTGAATAATGAAACAGATAAAAGCTAAGTTATTAAGACAAACCATTGGATCCTTGAATTAATTAATAAGCAGAGTACTGGACTGACCATCCTTGACCTTAATCAAGGCTACTACTTACATGAAACACGTTATAACCATTCAGGACAAATGGAATGTATAGCTTAATTTATTTAATTATACAGACTATCTTATTAAACAAAATAAAAAATAAAAAAGAACATTAGAGATGGTTATTTTTTAAAGAATGTCACGTCAGAAAAATGATGCGTACAACAGCGAGTTTTGTCATTTCCACCTATGTTGAGGTAAATATGCTATGAACCCCTCAGTAATATACCATAATTATCTATATCGGCTAAACACCTGTATCATAAGGGCGGTTCTTCACTGGTCAAATTTTCCTCCCTTCTCTATTAAACAAGAAATATTTTGCTCATAGATAACAAGGCATAGAGCATCTATAGACAAAGAAGCCATCCTGAACATGAATTGAAAGAAAAGGATGGGTGAAGGAAACAATGCACATTGATATATTTAGCAATCCTCAATACATGATCCACCTAAGTATGGAGAAGTGAATAAATTTAAAAACAAATCTCCATACCCTGATAGATCATTATTGTATATCAGATGTCATGATATTATAATGAAATCCTGTTAGAACTGTCTCAGATCATATTCTCACTAAATCTAAACAGAAAAGAGAATGAATACCTCTTACAAATCTCCAATTAGCCCTATGCAGGGGTCTAGAAACGTCCTCAACCAAAAACCAGAACCAGGATTCAGACTCAAGGATGAGATTCATAATAACTATATTTTAAATTGTCAAAGCCGCATTAAATTTCTTCATGAATTTACTTATGCACATGTAAAATTACAAATTCATTTAAGAAAACTATCAGGCTAGTTTTATAAAGACAAAACCAGAAGCACTTATGAGAAATATTACTTTATTTATGATAATAGATATTTCTGAAGCATTACATCAATTATGAGTACGGAGGTAATTGGTCAATCACGTGTAGTCCAGACTTCTAGAGACATGATAATCACCAGCATCTATTTCATGTCTAAATCAATTTTTCATTTCACTAAAGCATAAATTAACATTTCAGAAGTTGAAATTAACCAAATAAAATAAAAAGAAAAATCAATGAGGATCATAAACTCATCCAAATGTTGAGTATCCGAAACATAGGAATATAATCGCCAACTCAACAACATACTCCCAGGTTTACATCATAATTTTCCATCCAAAATAAATTTGCAAAACCATAACAATCTTCAACTTGTATCATAATTTTATCATATCCTTGCATTGCATGAGCCAGAGTCTTCAATATGTAATAAAGTGTCAGTACACAATATACTAATCCTAAAGCAAGGAAACTCTAAGACGCAAATATATTCAGATGCTACTGGCTACAACGTGAGCTGTTAAGTTTTTATTGACTTCATAGACAAAACTGCTATTACATGATTGAAAAGACAAATTCAATATCAATCTGATATTACATTCCTAAACTAAATTAGGTTATGAATGAAGCGGCGCTAGATTCTAGAATCAAAACGTACCAAGAAAGGCTCAACCGCTTCCAACTCCACCCATAACATAAATGCGGCCTGTGCCTTTTCCACTGTCTTTGGCCTCCCCGTCAGACATTTTGCCACAATGGCGTCACATACTTCCTTTGCATATCTATCCAAGAAGAAAACAAAACGCAAGTTTTACCCAGCATTTAAAAATGCTGCATCGCCCAAAAAAAAAATCATTTTTATAAACTAAATTCAGAACAAAAGATTAAGAATTACCTGCCAGCATCAGCATCCGCTGCTTTCAAGTAAGCAATCAGTGCTTCTAGCGCCTTTTCCTGTACCGGAGCATTGGAATCCGCCAGAGTCTTCCTAAAATATGGCCCTAACAAAATTTAAGAAAGAAAATCATCAACTCAAAAATGAAAAATATTAAAAATGAAAAACCTAAGATCTATCCAAGTAACTCTCGCATTGCACAAATTCAGCAACGGATCAATGAAATTAAGATCAGGAAACAATAACTCAGATCTGATAAGGTCGATAAGAAGCCCTAACTCACCAAATTCACGAATGCGCGGGTCCTTAGGATCGGTGATGGAGTCACAGACGGCAGCCAAGTCGATGTTGGCGTCATTTCTCACCTTCCAGTTCTTGTGCGCTAATCTATCCTCCCACGGAAGTTTCTTCGCCTCTTTCAATAACTTCTCGTCCTCCGACATTGTTAACCGTAGTTATATATCAAAAATTAAAAGAAGAAGAAACAAAAATTAACACTCAACTCTTTCGTCTTTCTGTTATTATACACGAAATGCATTCATATATGGGTCTCCGGAAAATCTACCCTAGAAGAGAGCTGAAGCCGGAGAACCAGAAACGTCGTCGTACTCTTCTTTTTTCAGGTGTAAAATTTCTCTTCTCAGCCGAGTGCCGGCGAGGCCAAACAAGGGTTAAGAAAAGTATGTGCGATCTCTCTTTTATCTCTCTCGTTTCAAAAATAAAAAATAAAAAATAAAAAATGAAAACGGAGAGAGAGAGTGTGTGGGCTAATTTTGAGTTTTACGCTTCGGATACAACAGTAACCACTTGCGATATAATGCGTGGAATATACGCGCCCGAAGCAATTTAGAAAACTCTTTTCTTTTCCTGACAAGGCTGACTCTGGTTTGCCGAGATGAAATGGTGGAAGGTGAATGCACGTTGAATTGAAGGAGCGTGGAATATTTAATTTGGATCTGTTGTGGTTGAGCGGTGTAATTTGAAAGCAGGGGACTAAAAGTGGGGCCCAGAAGAGGGAGCGGAGAGATGACAAAGTACTTGTAAAGAATTTGGAATTCAAAATTAATAAGTTAATTACGTGCGACAGTAATCGGGTGTGGCTACCTTTTTTTGCAGACTTATAGACCACCCAATGTTAAGACTTTTCTTGCCGATGCAAAACGGAGATGTTTGATTGAGTACAGATATATAGTGGACCTTGCCACAGGAGATCCAAAATATTAGGCTGCCGGCAGGTTTGTGGTGTGGTCCCCATGCTGGAGCGAAACGGCTATATCCTTTGGTTAATTCCAACTTTCGGAGCCAAGGTCCTTTTCTTATTTCAGATCTAGGACCGAAAAATTCCACTCAATTATTTTCGGAAAAAAATTTTAAATATGAATTTCGACGGATTCCTTTTTTTAATTATTTACTTCAAGAATTTCTTACGCATAATATTTTTCTTATTATTTACAAATGATTATAATTTTATATTTTAGCATTTGGTAACGAATGGTCTTTCTCATCGATCATCACTTCTCCGCTAAACTGTATGTATGTTAGTGTGTGTGTATATATATCTATACACACACGTATGTATATGTAAATGTGTATATAAATTAATAGAAACTACGATGTAATGACGGTTTATTATCTTTCCTTAAAAAATGTTATTTTATTTTTCTATCCTCTAATATAATTATTAATATTTTTATATCAATCAAGAATCATAACTCAATTAGTAGCATCTTTATTAATAACTTTGAGTGGTTATGAATTTGTAGAGATATTAAATGTTTCAAAATTT
>LVCA01018570.1:10768-23115 GCA_004801955.1 Calotropis procera
TGTCCATGCACGTGCAAAACAAAAAGAAGCTCATTTTGCATCAAAAACTCGATTGATCGTGGGATTAGATTATTATAGTTCTGATACTCATGCAAATTCTCAGTATTGTCGTCAAACACCAGCTGGTATATTGGAAGAATGTGAAAAGTAGTTGACTTTATTTGCAGCTAACAAACAACAAATTATGACTAATGCTTTTGTCCATGAAAAAAGCCTCGTCGATAAATTGCTGCTGCTGCTGCGTAGGACAGTTCAAAAAAGTGAGCTGATGATCCCATTTTTGGTCAGTTGTGGGCATATAGGGCTAAGCATAAGATACAAAGCTTTCGCTATCCATATGAAAGAGACAGGGTTTTATGTTTTGTTACCATAGCCTTAATTAACTAAGGTGTATAGATGAAAACTAAAACTAAGACTAAGGCTAGGCACGTGTACAGCTGTCTCTTTCAAAATCTTGTTTAAAAGAGAACAGAGTAATTATTCAATCACAAAAGTTTGAGAAGTTTACACACTTTAAATGAACATGTCTTGATCATTTGATCAGGTCTCTACCTTTAATGGCATTGGAATAAGAAAAGGAAATGCCAAATGCAGAAAGGCATCCGGAAAGCTGGAGTAGTGAAGGAGGAGAGACTTACAATTTTTATTTATTAGTCTCCGCGACAGATAGAGAAGCTTATCTGACTCGGGCGATGTATAAAATACCTGAGAATGACTGAAGAAAATAAAACTCAGAAAGCCAAACACAGCTATGCTTATTTTTTGATTTCTTTTTTGGTAGACAACCAAACCATTAACAGAGTTTGATGATTTTATTTACAATTCTGAAAAGAACATTCAAATAAAATATGACTAATTTTAACATCTCTAAATAAAAGTAACATATTCCAAATTTTCTTCAAGAGTGTGCACTTCTGATTAACCTTTCCAAGTTGCTGTCTTTATTCAATTCTTCTGACTAAGCATTTTGCGAGCTTCGGTGAGGAAAGATCAGGTCATGGAGACCTCTCTGATGCCAGATCAAGGAGCTTTCGGAAAAACTGGTGAGGATATATTGGAGGTTGTTCTGCCAATGCCTGGTCAAGAAGAATATTCTCATGGTTAGATCCAATGCAAAGCATACATTGTGAGAATATTTGATAATGTGCATTCATCAAGGACAAGAATCAAACTTCGGCATCAACTTAATTATGGTTTAGCTTTTTACCAAGTTTTCCATGTTTTTTTAATCTTTCCTCCTTGTATTTGTTATATACTTCTCTGGTCTAAGGAAATAAAACAAGTATAGTATTGACCCAAAAGCAGACCATCACCTGGTGAATCAAGACAGTGGACGGTGTCATTCCAGGCACAGTATTCACCTCAATGACTAGAACCTGCAGTGACCATCTGTACCATTGAGTAGCTAGAAAAACTTATGATAATAAACAGATTCAATCATTGGAATCAAATTTATTCTTTTATATGGCTAACCAAAGGTCAACAGAAAGATGCAGCGGAACTATGTAAAAGGCATGCAAAGAGAGGAGGAAAAATGCACTGATCTTTTAACATCTAGAAATCTTTATGTGATTGTTTGTAGTATGCAGTATGCACTTCAAATATAATGGAGACGAACATTAACAACATTAAAGGAAAACCAAGTATAAAGGCTGCCAGCACTGCAGAGTTAAAAAAAATTATTGAGTATTTGCAGCCTCATCCTGCCTGATAAAGAGGCATTTTCTGTCTGTTCAATCTGTGATTTACTAGTTACAAGAGATGACACTAACATCACTGAGTAATAATATATAAAGAACAAACTCCAATAGTTCTTTTGAGAAACCAGCACATTCACAATTATGCAGCTTAACAAAAGTAAAGAAAACAAACATACCTCACCACTGTCAGCATGGACAAAAGCATCTATACGTGAAAATCCTTCTATCTGCAAAGTGTTTGCTATAAGCTCGATACGCTGTTTACACTTCTCCAAGGCGTCATTACTGATAAAAAAGATGGAATTTAGAAATAATGGAAATAGAGTTACACTTCCACATTAACAAACAATTTTCCCAAAAAGAGCATAACCAGATGCTATGCATTCAAAGAAAACCAAATTATATATAATAAGTTATAACAAACCTTATAATTGATTGTGGTGGTGGAGTCAAGTTTATGCCAGTTCCACCTGCCAAAATAATATACTAATCATATTATATAAAAAGGATTTTATATCATGTAAAAGACCGCTGTAGTATTCGTTGAAATTGGTCAATTATTTTCTCCCTGGAAAATACTTCATGCACACTCAGAAGTACATGGTCAACTGAAAAATATATTTACATTATATTCAATAAATAACTGGTACAAGAAATGCCAAATTATTCACTGACAACCTTTTTCTTTCTTGAAATTACTTCCCTTTCCAAAATAAAATGAAGGGGTAAGAGAAGGTGAATCCAACTATATTCTTCATGAACCATATGTTCTTTGTATATATTTATTATCCATCTTCGAAAATCAGGCTATCTCTATGTACAACTAGAAGCATGAAGAGTAATACAGTAACACCCAAAGTCATGAATTCAAGTAAGAATTGCTAAATTCTTAAGTTGATCCAGAATAAATGGAGTACCTTGAAACTTCTCTTCAAGAGATAAAATGCCGCCTGTTTCTTTAACAGTTATGCTCGGAGTCAATGAATGCACTGATCCACGCTTTCCTATAACACCAACAGTAACTTCTACCCACCTGCTGTGTCCTTCCCACAGCAAATGATGAGATTTGTCCTTTGACGATATTGATGAAACAATTATGTCATCCGTCACCACAAAAGGCTCAAAGATTAAAAACTCAGGTGGAGGATTTGGCATCTCAATTGTTCCATGAGCCTATGCATTACATTTCAAACAAATACAACTTTTATTACACAACCAAATTTTACATCAAACTCTGTGTATGTTGAAGTAAGGTAAAATTTTACTTGTGAAAGACTATTCGGAGGAATCTGAGGAAGACAGTTCTCCAACGCTTTCAAGTATAACTCAAGGTCTTCATAACAGCTGTATGAATAAAAGAAGTGCAGTGTGATAATACTGATTTTCACTGAGATATAAATTTTCAAGGATAATGGAACTAACCATAGTTTGGCAACTCCAGTAGAGCATCCATCTCTTGCTGGTTTAACGCACAGCAACTTAGACTGAAGTTTGACTGTTAAATCTTGCCAAGTATCAGGTACAGGTGTTTTGAGCAAATCTTCTTTTCTCTTCACATCCTTGTTTATAGTAAGAACTCCAGAATCTGCAAGCTGATATCAGATTGTGATGCTGGTCAATTGATACATTCTTAAGTAAATATAGGGAAATTCCTGCAAATGAATCGGTGCTTTATTAAAATTTCAGATTTGCTTTCAAAGATTGAAGAAAGAATTTAACTTCCAAGAAATGATTTCTTTCCAATCAATTATAGTCCATACATTCCTATCAAGATCATTATTCCTGTAGAAAGTCTACACTGATAGATGTGAACGTAGCACAGGAAGGAGGAAAAGAGTCCAACTGAATAGCTATTGGTGCAGTATGCATTTCTGAGGGTGATGTTTGCAGCTAATATATATTGCAAGCTAACCAAATCAGATTTACATTCAGGATAATAGAATAAACCTTACATGTTTTACAGCAAGGGATGTGGCAACCTTGTCCATGCATATCTTGGAAGCCATCACTCCTGGACCTACAAATCAGCAAGAAACACTGCAGAATCAAATACATGTCACTCAAAAATAAAGATCATACATTAATTATTTGTTTTTTCCTCAGATCTAAGTTACCAGTATGAGCAATGCCTTCTGCCTCTAATAAAGACTGCAGTGTCCCATCTTCACCAATACCTCCATGCACTATGTATTACATCAGACACAGCAGAATTAGGTTTTGGTGAGTAATTGTATCAAGGAATGGCATCAAAATAGCCACATTGAAGCCCCTCAAGTAGCAAGGTGTTTATGAAGAATATCTCCTAATTATCATCACACAACTACCACTCGGTTCACTTCCAAGCATGATGGCATTAAAGCAACTATTGTTATTCTTTTAGAATCATTAGAATTGATGGGAATAGTATTTTAGGATTCCAATTTTAATTATTATTTTTATTATCTTCTAACATTCTGAATCTCTTTAGCGATAGTAAAGACACTTAAACATTATCTGGAAGTATGCCGGCCAGATTTTAGAAGTAGGCTATAGACATGCTTAATCTCTCATGGTAGCTAGAAGTAAGCAAAGAAGTCCTATTGCTTTAGTCCAAGATACTATGTAAAAATAAAAATAAAAATGAAAAAAAGGCAATTAAATGTGCGACCAGCTTATGCATCAGAAGATGCTTAATCTCTCATGGTAGCTAGAAGTAAGCAAACAAGTCCTATTGCTTTAGTCCAAGATACTATGTAAAAATAAAAATAAAAATGAAAAAAAGGCAATTAAATGTGCGACCAGCTTATGCATCAGAAGATGGTTATGCATTAAGTAAATAGCATTTATACAGAGTTTTCTCGAATTTGATTTACTAAGAGCATTGGAAGATAGAATTTAGATGAAGCAGCGGTGCACCTCTTTGAGAACAAGTGAAGCAACCAAAGAAAAGAATGATTAGTTTAGAGAATGCAGTCAAATTGTTGAAAGGGTAAACCATGAGTCACCAACAAAGATTCAATTAGCCATGAAGGGATGAAAATAGTGATGGCAAAAGATCCTGGTGTATCATGAGAATATCTTTTCCATCATTTATGACCGATTTGTCCACTGATGTTCATATTGTGACACTGTGTGTTTATGCAACTTTCCAGGCATTAATAGCAGCTTTAATTTAAGGACACAACTCACAGTGCTTGGTTGACATAGGATAACTTCTGTTCAATAACTAAAGTGAGCAAATTTTCTAGGATGACAACAACCAATTAAAAGGGGAAAAAAAAGGAATATTATGATCAAGAAATAAACCACCATTTGAGCTAAGCGAGAAGGAATATGGTTATATCAGGATATAAGCACATAAAAACCTGCTATGAAAACAGTTGCCTGCACCTCCTTGGCCAGTTTGATCCACTGCTTCAAGGTAAACCTCTTTGGTAATTCATCGGAGATGTCAAAACCTTTGAACCATTCATGATTCTTCAAGCCCTCCATTAGCTCATCCATTACTTCTTTTCGTAAGCGAGATGTCAGTGCCGCTTGCACAGGTTCAATCGCCTCTATGCATGCATCAAGAACTTCTTCCGTAGTATGTCTAAGAACAAGGGAATAACTGCAGAGGCAAAAATTGCATTTCATTGATTTGAAGACAACTTGAAGAAAACTTTAGTAGATATCCTCCCTCCATCTAATTTATCCACATAGTTTCTTAGTTAAATTTAGTCATAATTTAATTTTCCCATTATAGAATCAAGAAACAATTAATGGGCTTCTTTCCAAATAAGCTCCTATTTATTCTACACTATTCTCTCTGAAAAGAGATTACTTATTGTCAAACCCTTTCCCATTTCCCAGAACATTTGAGTTACCCTTGAGTTTCAAGAGACGTAACTACAACTAAAGTTCGTTTGATTTTTTCATTTTTTTTTTTCAGTTGAAAGTCAGAAGGTATATTTAACATTTTTTAAAGTTGAGGTTTAATGGAAAGAAAATAATGATCTAATTTAGAAGAAAATAATTCTTTTACAAAAAATAATTTTCATAATACATGAGGAATTCAATAAAATGAGACAGAAAAATTGATACAAATTGAGATGGAGGGCGTATAACTTTTTTCTTGGTAGGTATCAAATCACATGTGTAATTTGTTTTCAAATTCCTTACCACATATACTCCACCAGTTCATGTCAATCACTAAAACTAAATGTTAAAGAGAAAAAAAAAAAAACATAGAAGATCATAACAGCATATATGAATGTGCTTTGGCAGTGGCAGTTTACACTTACGGTAATGACCAGACTGTCCTGCTCTCCACATCCAGTTCCTTAACAGAGTCCAAGGTGGACAGGGAACCATCTGTGGGGGCTAGTAAACAGGGAATTACTTCAAGCTACAGGAAAAAAAAGAGATCATTAAAGAATGCATCTGATTAATCAACTTCGTCAAAATCAATAAACCTTCCAATTACACTAATCAATATTACATGTGGAAAGCTTAAGGTTGAAAAATTAAAAAGATAATGTCTCCATGTGAATTAAAGTCAATTCTATAGGCTCTTCTGGAACCAAATACTACTGCCACTGGAGACAAGAAGTACCTAAATGAGTAGTGGTTAAAAAGTCCCAATTAACAGATCTCTGGCAAACTAACTAACAAGTGGAGTTAGAGAGAGACCTCCGTAGCTAACAACAGTAGTGGTACAGTGAATTCTGTAAATCTTCAAATAGTTTAGTATGACTTTCATGAAACTTTAAGAAGACTTGAATCAAGGTTAAAAATGAATAAAAATACCAGATTTAAGCCCATAATATAAATATGCAAAAACTTACATAATTAGTTAGACCCTCAAGGCTCGGCAAGAAAATAACATGGATCTGGTTATCATTCATTCTTATGTGGCACCTTTATAAACCTTCTTAAACCAATAAAACTGGTAATATTGAACACATTTTCTTATAGAAAATTGACTTTAATTTCAAATTCTAACTAAATACACTTCTTAACAGATTTTAAGTATTTAGGTCATCATTACCTGTCTACAGTACAACAGAATAGGATCACTTACATCATGAGAAGCCTGCAAATTCAGCCAAACATTGGTTCCACTCATGAGGGAGACTTGCCTCTCAGAAGAGTCTCCACCAAAGATAACAAATACTTTTTTGGAATGTCGATCCACTGGAGGTGCTTCTGCAGTTAATGAAGATTTCAATCTCTTTGACGAGGTATTCGATACAATATCATGTGCAAGAAGATTGGGAAACCGTAAGCAAGCATGTTGTACAATTGTCCGAAGGATATTTGAGTGTGAAAACCCAACCTGAAAACAAAAGGCATTAAAGGACAAATGAATATCGAAGGTAATTGATAACAATGGTAATTCTAGAACCATCTTTTGCAGCATTACAAACTGTTCGAAAGGAGAATGCATTGTAGATTCCAGTATTTTTGCATTTAAGTGCATTGAAATCTAAGAAAAAATTTCAGAATCAATGAACTAATCAAGGAAATATAGAGGGATTGTTTACTTAGAAAACAGCACACGTAGACCTTAAAACAATCTCCTCACAGATTTCTGTTATGTTAATAGCTTCTAAACTTCATTTAAATAGTTAGCTTTTAAATACTATAAGAATTAAGACAAGAGTTTAAAGCAAATATTGCAATAGTAAAGCGCGAAAATATTTTTCTTTATATCTTCCAAGAGACACAAAAACAAGGATCATAACTGGCATAAATGGAAACCATAAATAAGCCCCTGACAGTATTCAGAAATACATTTATGGCAATTGAAGGGAAAAAGACCCTGTAAAACAAACTGAAAATTACCTTTGATGCTTGTTGAAACAGGAAACTAGTTTGCTCCATTCCACTAATCTATAGGAGCACCCAGGTCAATTTGAGTTATGCAAAAACTAGAAATGAACAGAAGAATAGAAAGCATCCAATATATATCTTACCAGATTAATATCAGTAAACAATACTGTACCAATCCCAGAACTTCCAAATTTGCTTTCCGAAAAATATGAAGCAGTAGCAGAAGGTGGTAAAAACCAACCATCAATCCTAGCAAAATCACGCAGGCCAAGCTTTTGAAATAGTAAAGAGGCTCCTTCACGGATGTTTCTGATGGCATCTACAGGGAAACGAGGTGGAGTATGATAAGTGACCTGCAGATTCTTACCTGGTTAGAAAAATTACATGAAACTAAATATGGCTTTTTGAATGTCTGAGGTATACAATATGCAAAAGAATTCAAAGTAAAAGCTGCTGAAGGAGCTTTAATAAAAAATGAACATAGGTCATAAATTTACTTTTATTATTTCACTTATGCTTCGATTTAAACAAAAGCATACGCAATGTTATACCTGACGCGTGGGAAGATACTTCCGGCGATAGTTGAATATTGCATCCTGTTCACTTGTACCAAGATTGCCTTGAGAATGAAGCTCCACCTGTTAAAAG
Source organism: Calotropis procera (assembly GCA_004801955.1). Classification (NCBI taxonomy): domain Eukaryota; kingdom Viridiplantae; phylum Streptophyta; class Magnoliopsida; order Gentianales; family Apocynaceae; genus Calotropis; species Calotropis procera. Next base: position 18,910 of record LVCA01018570.1, read on the forward strand.
ACACATCAGTATGGTAGGGGTTGTTGTTGTGTGCATGAATGGTTGAATATTCGTCAAAAATGGATGCTGAAGTTAAAAATAATCATGACTTTGGAGTTTTGAAAACCTACTGGAAACATACATACCTCAGTTGGTAGTAGCACAACAGGTTGGCAATTTGTAGTAGAACCAACATCAAGAACAATTGCTGTGAATTCACGACCTCCTTCAAGGAAAATTTCTACCAGGACTTTGTCATCAATACCCTGCAATATAAAACAAAACAAGATATCTATTTATAAGGTTTTGCAGTTAAAGACCAAGCCAGAAAACACATTAATAGGATAAGTAGTCAAAATCAAAGGCCAGAAACGTGATAGTAACTTCACAATCTCAATGTCAACCAAGTTCCTAGACTTGGGGGCACGTAAAGACTTTCTCATCTTTTAGATCATACTAAGGATTTTCTCCACTAATATCGATGAATTGTATCTTTCAAAATGGCAATAGCAAACAAACTTCAGAACAACCACTTTTGTAAAATAAAACATACTACATAGAAACCAGGGCAGTCATGACATAACAAATTACCTCTGAAATAATTGCACTAGCTTTTTTTATAGAATCAGTTACTCCATAGGCCACAGTAACTCCAATGCTGGATCCTGCTCGTGTTGGTTTCACCTGCAAATATTATAGGAGATCTCTTGTAGTGTCTAACTACTAGACTTGACGAACTATTAAGTATACAAGCAAGAGATTAAGCCCCACCACAACTTTCCCCAGTTCAGTGTCCAATTTATATCTTGCAAACCACTTTGACAGCTCAGATTCATCAGACGCACTCCCCTGTAAAACAATTTCGTCATAATGAAGAACAGCAGTGAGCTAAAATAAGTTCAGGTTCCAATAAAATTAGATGGCATGGAAGGTCATAAGGAGAAACATACACGCATAACAAAACAAAATAGACAAACTGCTTCCTGTTAAAACATTCCTATCCTACCCAAAAACTCTAGTCAATTGTTGACATCTTGTTTTGTCAATGGGACTAACAAGATGACAGCCATAAAGTGTGGAGACAACTATAAATAGAAGAAGGCAAAACATTAAAAAGAAAAATAGTTTCTTTAGTTAACAAAACCTTATACATATAATGAGAACCAAATGAAATAAAATGAAAGGAAAGAGAGAAACAACTATAAGCACCTGGATTAAGAAACTGGGCACAGTTAAGAATCCTTGTCTCTCTAGCTCCAAAGAGGCCTCATACTGTTAATATTTAAACAACATAAGTATCAGCAACAGATAAAGCCTTGGCTTGATATAACATTCAAACTCAAAACTATCTGAAGCGTCCTGTATGATTGTGGGGAGGGGGGTGAGTAATGGGTAAACATCCCTTTAATTCTCACAGTCACAGTAAGCAACAATTTTTTTTTAGTTTTTAAATGTAAAGGGTTTTGGAGTAGAGAGCGGTAGGTCTAGTGAATATATGTTTACCTCTCGGTAAATCATATCAATGTAGTATTAATCTTAAGTAATGTACGAATTAGCTATCAAGAAAGGGTATTTTAAATTGACTATTGAATATCGGAAGTCAACAGCTACATACCAAATTAAACAAACTAACATGTTGAACAGCCATGTTGAGCATGCAATTAATTATTTCTGACTAGCTAAGCAAAAAAGGTCCATTAGAATCTCTTTGAAATACAAATTAACAGGGAAAATATTATAACATAGAGCATAGTAAAGGAGGAAGTTACTTTGTCAAATGCTTTGTGGCATTCTCTAGACTGAGTCCCAACAAATGGAATATTTGCCTTTTCCAATAGCTCCTGAAAGGTTCATTATATGAGGAAAAAGAAGCATGCTTCTATCGCATTTCTCAGTTTACAAATTTTTTATCACACACGATGCACCATACACTATATAATAGAACATTACTTGGATGCTGCCATCTTCACCAAAACGGCCATGTATAACTGGAAAAACTATGTCTACAGAAGCAGCAAGGTGATCTGCAAAGTCAGATAAAGATTCGAAACCTTGGGCAAGGCTGGAAATAGGAGCAGAATGTGTTAATAGAAGTGAATTAAACTGTATGGGATTGGATATCAGACTCTGTAATAGTGTACCTATCAAGTTTGAAATCAAAGTCTGCTGGAGTATTTGAATATACCTAGAAAGATACAGCAATCAGATAGCTTGGATATATATGATGTGGACATATCCACCAAAAATTCAAACCAAATAATTTTTTTTTAAAAAAAAAGTCACTGTAAAGGACAGATTAAAGCAGCATGTGAGCCAGTTTATTATAAGAAATTTAGCCATATTCCTCTAATGAACTCATATTGGAGAAACTTATGCAAGGAAAACTTGTAATCCCATGGAAATCCCTGCTGAGTTTCAGTGAGCCTTTCAGGATAAGATTAAAAACCATTTTAAAATGAGGGAAACCCAAACAAAGTATTTATCTGCTTTTTCTATTAAGCATATGCAAGCATTTCGAACCTGAGCAGAGGATATGGCAAAGGCTTTGAGGTTGCAGTCAATGTAATAACAGCTTACATGCAAATCATCACCCTGTTCAATATGTCAAAAGAGAGTAGTACTGTAGACTACAGCCCATTACCAATATAAATAGATAGAAAGAGTCAATAAAATACATAGGTTGGCTATACTGGCCAAGTCTCATTTTTGTTTCTCAAGATATACAAAAGTTTAATATTCCTGCATTCTTCATGTTGTATCCAAAGATTCAAATACATTTATCTTCCTTGCTCTAGTGCTATCAAATTTTAACGTCTTGCAGTCTTTAAAAAGAAAGTTTAAAGTTCACTGCAGAATGCCAAGGAAAAGAGGTAACTGTTGTTAAGAAATAATTCCAAATTTTAAAATTGCCTTCATATTGCATAGTCAGGATTTAACTTTGCTATCTGTTTTGGTCAATAAGTAATTCTCTGGAGTGGACTTGACACTTTGCATTCTCTCTACTATATAATTTTGAATATATCCGGAATTTCTGACAAGTCATTCACTTGAGTTTACTAGTTACCTTTTGACTTCAAAATCACATAACGAAAAACAGAGACAAAATTTGAAAAAATAATAATAATAATAGAAACAATAAATGCAGTACCTGAATATGATCGAGAACTGATCTTACAGAATTGAGCGATATTCCGCGCTCCGCAGAAGGACCTCCACAGATAAGTCCAACCTTAAGAATTTTTCCATTATCGTACTCGTTTCCAACAACACTTCGCTCAACCACAACGGGAGGAGTCTTCATCGACTCTCTCACCATGGAAACTTCAAAACGTCGAATTTGCCTCAGGAAAGTCTTCAGAGAAGGCGCCTTTGATGGAAAATTCAAATTCAAATTCCTCCGGTACAGAGAGAACTGATCATTCGTCCTTCGTCGCTCTTGAAAGCTGCGGATGCTCGAGTTAATCGAAGCAGAGTTGCATGAAGTTGAATAAGCCATGGAAAAAAAAAAATTAAAAAATAAGCTAGAGTTAGCTTCTAGAGAGAGGAAAGGAGAGGTCGGGGAAATCAGCATTGAAATGAGAATGATTAATGGCACGACATATAAAAAGGAAGTAAGGGAAGTGTGGGAGGAGAGACGGTGAGACGGCAGACCTCGACTCTGATGGTTGCTGCCGTGGCTTTTTTTGTTTTATTGGAGGTTTTCTTTCATGTATTTGTTGGGCAATTCTTAGCTGCAGTCGGGTACACAGCTCTATCTCTGCACTAGAGTGATTGTTCTTTCTTTATTCTGCTAAAGACACGAGATATTTTAAGTGGACTTCAAATTATAGGACACTCATATCTAAATTGATCCTGAAGAAATTCTAACATTTTATTTATTTTTTAATAATTAGAAAAAATTTTAATATTAAATTTTAAACAGTTACATACATGAATATAAGAGTTTAAACTTTAATTTTACTTAAATCAAGAGAACTTATTATGTATTCACTTATGCTTTGGAATTAAAGTAATATTTCTTTTATTTGTCTAAAAAAATTTTGACTGAACATATTACCCGTTCATAAATTTTTGAAATTTCTCATTTAATAAATCAAATAAAAATACAAAAATTGGAAATGATACTAATCAACCAAGGGCTAAAGGACAAACATGAGCACCTAAAGATTAATTTAAGGATTGTTAGAACATAGAATCTTTATTTTTAAAATCGAAGAGGAACGGACA
>LVCA01018610.1:36077-48065 GCA_004801955.1 Calotropis procera
TGGGTTGTTCTTGATTTGGTCAATTCTTTGCGTCCTCTTGGGGAGGAAGGATTTCTGAGCACTAGTTTTTGTTCAACTGAACGTGATTTGAGATGCTGGGGCGGGTCTCTTTTCTTGTTTCTTTGAATCTGGGTTTTCTCTTTCCTTCTTTCTGGTAATTAAGCCTTTCGATTTGGATGCTTAATCTCGGTTTTTGATTTGTGATTTAAGGAAAGCTAGAAGAGTTTGTTCCTTTTGATTTCTCTCTGGATTTGACTTGTTGGTTTTAGAATCCGAGGTTAGTTTTGATGTTGTAAGCCTTTTCAATGGCTGTGCAAGAGTTGGTTGAGATCAAATTCAGGCTTGCTGATGGCAGTGACATTGGACCAAATAAGTATAGCCCTTCTTCGACTGTGGGATTTCTCAAAGAAAAGATAATTGGCCAATGGCCCAAAGGTTGTTCCTTTTGTTGATTTGGAATCCAGTTTTCATTTTCCTCAAGTTATATATATATGCTTATGATTAGATTTCTTGATTTGGTTTGGCCGAATAATACTCAGCTTTATCTGAAATTGCATGCTTTTTGTCTCATAGACCTTATAGCTGCGTTAATTACTCTTTGTGATTGTTTTGGTGTTGGCTTTGTTTTGTTGTGAAGATTTCTCGTTATTTCCTCAAACTCCAGCCTCTTTTTACCTTGTTTATGTTCTTCTCTATATCTGTGGTCATTGTATTTTTCTTTTGATTTGAAAATCCAAATACGTACTATAGCTGATCTATCTTGTTCTTTCTAGTATCTTAGTTCCTGCCTCTTTAGTGGACTATTAAATGGGATGTCAAATATAAATGACAAAAATCAGAAAAAAAAAAATGTAGGGTATACAGTTTTTGGAAATGAAACTTATGAAATATTTAGGGAACATATTATGAGATGACTTCTAGACCTTACATATTAGATATTGGAATTCTATACCATTGCTTGAAATACTAAGGGAAACATATTCCTAGTTCTATCTGCACCAGGATTGCTGAAATAGTACCTGCAAGTTAATATAATGAAAATCCTAGTTCCTACTACTGTATTTGGCAATGATTCCATGTAAGTTTCTGCTAACTTAATATTTGACTCTCTGTTGTATGGATATGTTGCTAATGCTCTGCACTTCGTTTCTTGAAACTTTTCTGATTACATACATTCTATGACTGTTCTAGTCCCTTTCTCAATTGTAGCTGTCATGGTAATTTCTGTTTAGTTACCTACACATTCTTTTAAGATTTGCTCCTTTTGAGGCAGCACTACACGTGCTTAGAACAATGTCAAAGATTACAAGATATAACCCAGTTGTTTGCAATGAGGTCCAATGCAAACATCAACTAGGAGTTTTGTAATTTGTGCTTTGGTTGTACACCTTCTTTCTCCTTGATGAAGTCAAGTATTCTTCTTGTAGTGATGGCTTATCATTTTCCCGATCCCACTCATTTTATGATTCTCTTGGTATGGATATAGGCTGATGTCCTTATTAGCTAATGATTTTTTAAACTGGTGGACAGACAAAGAAAATGGACCAAAGACAATAAACGATGTGAAGCTAATCAATGCAGGAAGGATTCTGGAAAACAACAGAACACTTGCTGAATCAAGGTTGCCAGTTGCTGAAGTTGCAGGAGCTGTAATTACAATGCATGTTGTTGTTCGTCCTCCTTTATCAGAGAAAAACAGTGGTAATTTGGTGCATTATGTTTCAGTTGAATTCAGCATGTTTAACATGTTTCCTATCTGTCCACGAAGAGCTTTGGAAGTTATAATAACTGAGGGTGGTCTGCTTGGAATACCTTATAATGTGCCAATCTAAGATCATAAATAGTTAGATGGGTGAAAGGCACGTCTAAAATCTAGTTGAGCACCTTGGATATAGGCTAAAATATCATCTTCTCTTTCTCTGTCTCTCTCTATCATTTCCTTCCAACTGTGTTCTACTATATAAGTTTGAGACCCATCTTGTGTCCTCAATGTCATTATATCCTTCATCATGTTCTTTATTTCATTCTACCAAAGATAGAATCCAGGGGAATTGAGCATTTTTTTCTTTGGAGAGGAAAGGGAGAAGAAGCTTGTATGAGAATCATCATAATTATATCTATGTTCTGCTTCTTTGCATATGCAAGCCACTTAACAAATACGATATTGCATTTGTTGCAGATAAGTTGCAGGATGACTCAACAAAGAAAGGTGGATGTGGATGCACAATCTTATAAACCAACCACCTGCAAAGTTCCAAAAGTTTCTTCAATGACTACAGCCATTTGCTTCCTTCATTTCCACACTATGGGTTCTCTAGTATTTAACTTTTTGTTTTCAGATATTTGGCTACATGAAGAAAACAGCAGAAGTTTTAGAGCACCTTCTGCTATATATGTCCATTTAGTTCGAAATTTGTCAGTGCCAATGCTTGGTAGAGTACCTTGAGATCCTTGGCTAGCAGAATGGAGCAGAGATCAAAATCTTACAATAGTTTCTGCAGAAGGGAAAAGGGATTATGAAAACAAAAGAAAACCTCCAAAAGACACAAAAGAAAACCAAAAAAAAAAAAAAAAATTGTTGAAACCATTACTTTGCATGTTTTGTTTTGGTTTGAGATTTTATTTGTTACTTAAAACAATTGCTCCAAAATGATTAAAGGTACAGTTCATGAAATGTGAAAAAGCACTTGCAAATTCTTTCTTTTTCAACTGTTTAACTCAATTTGGGGGTGTCTTAATTTTAGTCCTAGTGTCACTCAGACCATTAAAACCTGTAAAAGAGTGTTCGCAAAAGATACAGAAAGAAAGCAAAGGTCTTGAGATAAGGAAAATTCTCTTTAATGGAATTAAGAAAGAAATAAGAAATGACAATGTCTGACGACAAAATTTAACTTACTATACATGATAAACTACAACATATTTTATGACTTACAATTTGAGATGTCTAAACAATGGATGATACATCTACACCTGCAATTTTTAAGTACCCCTGCCAAAAAATGGATGATATTATATATACACAATTTAAGAGAGCATTTGCAACTCCATTTAGCTTCTTATTACTCTCAAACAAGGTTTTCAGTTGATCTCTCCAGCCATTAGTCTGCAGTGCAACATGTTTCCTATGATGCAAGCTCTGTGTTAGTAGCAGATGAAGAGCGATTTAGCTGCAAGAGTTTTCTGGAAGAGCGCACATTCTTGAGAGTCATCTTGAGTTTCTGTCTATCACCTTCAACCTCAGCAAATTGGAGGCTTAGTTGAGAATAGCGATCATGCATCTCTCTCAGTTCAGTCTCCGCAGCTGAATATTTGCCTTTCAATTCCAACATTTCCTTGATCAGGGCGTTGATGTCCTTGAAGCTTTTGAGAACTGCTTCCTCGTCACCATGCTGTTTTAGGAAAGAACTGAACAAATAGAAAACACCCAAGTAGTGAATGCACGTTAACTCAATTTTCAAAACAAGAACACAGCCTTGTAAAGAATATGCCAAGGGTTTTGAATTTTCTACCTTTGGAAATGGATTTTTGATTTATGCTTGGCCCTTAATGCTTCAGCAAGCTCAATTTCCAATGCAAGAACCCTTTCTAGTGCATTCCCAGTGGTTGAAATTTCATTATACAAAGGGAATATGTTTCTGAGCTCTTCATTTGCCTGCATACAGTTAGCATTAAGTTTCACAAAAACAGGTCAACAATGGGAAACAATTTAAACTGTTTTTAGTAACCCACTATTTTGCAGTTGAATGCAGTTGAATGCAGTTATCACAACATTCATCACAAGAAAACAGCACAGAAAATACAAGCACTGACCTCCTCCAAGCGAATAATTTCATTCTGTAGAAGTTCACAATCTGAATCGAAATGATGATTATCAGGAATCAGAGAATTCTCATTTTTCATTCTTTCCAGCTGCAAACAGAAGAAGATAGTCAGGTCTCCAATTAGGATGTCCTAAGCAGTTCCTATCAGGAGCAATAGTTTTGGGGTTCAGCTGTAAGTGAACTGGATTTAGAACACCATGAGACAGTACCTAGGTTGGTCTTTGAACTAATATGAGGAGACAAGAGGCACATAATAGATTTCCTGAATCCATAAATATTACAGAAAGTACCTCTTCCTGCAGATGCTGAATGCTGGACTTAAAAGATTGTGTATTACTATGATATTGGCTATGATCTCCATTGGTTTCCTGCAAGTCCCCTCCAGGAGCATCTTGGTCAGCACTTTCATGCAGATGCTCACAGGCAACATCCTCCTAAAAAATGTAACCGAGGTTGCTTAAAATGACCAGAAACTTCAACAGGGAAGACAAGATTTCAATTTTTTTTTTAATAAGAAGCCAGAACACAAATTTGTTATCAAAGACTCATAGTTGGACTAGAATGACTTTATTGGACAAAGCAGAGACGTAAGTTTGATATACGAGGAGCTGCAATTGAAGAAAATGTAATTAGCCAATTTTTCCTCATAGAAAAAACTACTGAATTTGGAACAGAAACAAAACTATAAAATGATTCAAACTTTATCCTGTTCACCTCTGGAGTAGCAGGAATTTCCACATGGCATATTTTCTGTTACTATAAAATTACTTCAGTCTAGGCAAAACATGCAAAATATTTTCATATAAATTGCTTGCTTGAGTTCTTTCAGAATGTTCAGGTGTTAACTCATTGAATATTCACTAAACAAGTATGCCAGTAAATACAACATTTTCATTCTTTTAACTGAGAGTAGATCTAAACAATATTTATTAAGGAATGACTAATACTGCTCTGTGTTCAAGTATGTTTTAGATGATGAATGGTGCTATGGACATATTACCCAAGAAATTACCTGGAAGGCTTGTGCTTCCTTGGTCTTACTTGAAACTTCATTCTTGGACATTGGAACTTGTACGTTCTCCCTGTACATAAAGCTACAAGGCAGATCTACTTTGTCCTTCTCTTCACTTTCCTCAATACAACTAACTACAGAAGATGCAACATCGTCTAATTGTTTTTTTGTTGAGGAAAGTTCTGCTACGATTCTGGACTTTTCTTTTTCACAACCATGCAACGAGGCCTCCAGTATTTCCTTTTCTTCTTTACAGCATTCAAGGCTAAGTACTGCACATTCCAACTCTGCCTTCATGCAATCATAAGCCTTGTTTTTTTCACGATTGTCTGAAAGCACAGATTGTAATTCATCCTCCAATGCCAACAGTTTTAATGCTAGTTCTTCATTTCTTTTCAAATGCAAAGCTTCAGATCTTTTTCTATTCTCAATCTCATCCACAGAATCTTGTAACTTAAGTAGCATATCTTCACCATGCTTTTTCGAGATAGAAAGTTGTTGTTTCAGCTCCTGGAGCTTGGTCTCGTACTGTTCCTTGATAAAGGCAACACGCAAGGAGTCTTGCATAGCAACAGGAGTTCCTTCAGATTCTCGTCTTTCCCGAGCAAGAAGAATTTCAGCATCTGCTTTGTCTTTGAGTTCCTTCAAATGGATAGATAAGTTCTTGAATTCTTCTGTTCTTAAGATCTGCCGAGAAAGCTTGTCAGAAAGGTCAGAATGCCGAGCCCGTAAGGTGGTCAACTCATCTTCAGATTCCTTCAGTAGAGCCATATATGCCTGCAGTTCTTTTAGCTTTCCCTTGAGTACTGTGATTGTTATTTCCAATTCTTCATTGGACAATGTCAAGTTAATCAGGTTGTCTTCTGAAATTTTCAGGTTCTTCAATTCTGCTGCCTCAGAACTGTCACGATCTTTATCCTCTGAAACCCTGGAACTCAATCTTTCCAGATTCCTCCTGCATTCATGAAGTTCAACCAATACGTGATTTTTTGCCTCTGAAAGATCTCTATTGTGCGCCAGAGAGACCTCTAATTCACATCTTAATGACCCAACAGTTTGTTCTAATTTTGCATTTTCTTCAGCATAATGAGATTCATTTGCAAGAGAATGATTTAACTGCAACTCCACATCATTATGCGTTTTCTGTAGCTCCTCGAGGCACTCATCTGAGAGCTGAAGTTTCTGTTCAAGTTCTTGAATTCTAGTCTCATACAGGCTCCTGAAGAAAATGTTCTTAACATCTTCTGTTATGATGTACTCATTCATTTTGTATAACTGGCCTTCAATATTAGTCGGAGAAGAAGACTTAGCTAGAAGCTCCTCCACAAACTTATCATGCTGCATCAAGAGATCAGAGAGCCTGATTTTCTCTAACTCTAGATCATTTACCAGTTGTCTGAAGTGCACTAGTTCAGCATTTTGCAGGGTAAGGTCATTCAACTTTTTCCGTTCAATGTTCAGTTGGGAAGTAAGATCTCCAACAGAGCACTCTAGTTTGTCTTTGCTATATCTCTCAGCATGCAACTCATCTTGCAGACTCCTCAAATTTTCTTCCAGGCAGCTAATTTCAGATGTAAGCTTTGCAGATTCTGCAGTTTGGACCTGCAAAGACTTAAGAAGATCTTGCTTCTCTCGAGTTAACTCTGAAATGATCATCTTACTACTCTCATGTTCTCCAGATAAAGCTGCAAACTCAAGCAGTTTTTTCTGTTCCAAGTTAAGTTCAGATGTAAGATCACCAACTGCAAGCTCTAATTTGCCTTTGATGCCTTTCTCAGCATCCAACTCACCCTGTAGACTCGTCACATTTCCTTGCAGAAAGCTAACCTCAGATGCAAGCTTAGCAGACTCCTTGGTTCTATCTTCCAAGCTCTTGAGGAGGTCTTGTTTCTCTTGTATTAGCTCGGAAATTCTCAGCTTGCTCGTTTCAAGTTCTGCAGATAAAGATACAGAGTCATGCAGTTTGTTTTGCTGAGCAGTAAGTTGAGCAGTAAGATCTTTAACTGCACTCTCTAATTTGTCCTTGTCAGATCTCTCCGAATCCAACATGCCCTGCAGATTTATGAAATTTTCATTCAGACAGCTAATCTCAGATGAAAGCACAGCAGATTCTGCAGTTTTCTCCTGTACGGACAGCAGGATATATTGCTTCTCCTGTAAAAGCTCTGAAATGGTTTGCTTACTCCTTTCAACTTCCCCAGATAACGCTTCAAAATCATGGACCTTATTTTGCAGAATGTTAAGTTGAGATGTAAGCTCTCCAATTGCATTTTCCAATTGGTCTTTGATGCCTCTCTCAGCATCCAACTTATCCTGCAGACTTTTAAAATTTTCTCTCATACAACTAAACTCAGAAGCAAGATTTTCAGATTCTACAGTTTTATCATGCAAGGACTTGAAGAGATCTAGCTTCTCTTTATTGAGCTCAGAGATGGTCAATTCACTCCTTGAAAGTTCCCCAGATAACATGTTCAGGCTTGATATTTCCTGAACCATTTGTGCATTTTCAGACAGCAATTTTTGCAACTCAACTTCAAAGATGGAAAGATCAGCCAAAAGCTCTCTGTGTTTTTCTACATGTATTTCTTGAGTTTCAGAGCTGTGAAGTAGTTTGCTAGCAACAGACTCAATTTTATGTTGAAGATTGTCCACAATGGCACTAGACATGTCTGCTTTGGCTTGCACATTCTGTATATCATTTTTTAACTTCTTCTTTGTGGCCAAGAATTCTGACCTGATATCGCTCAAGGACATAACAGCGGCAGATCTCTCATTTTCCAGATTTTTATTTTCTTCAATGAGCTGAAGAATCTTGTTATAGGCACTGAGCTGGATCTTCTCCAATTGCAAAACAATATCTTTGCAGTCCACGCTATTTGGATTAAGAGAATGGAAATCAGTTAATAGAGAAAACCCAGCAAAATGCTTTGCCCAAGATACCAACATATTTCCCAACTTTTCTTGTACATAACTGACAGTTTCATCGAGATCTCCTTTCAGAGAATTCATCTCAAAGTGTTTGCTTTGGATCATCACTAGTTCTTCATTTAGAATGGATAGTTCATTTTGAAGCTTAGAAGTTACTGAAGTTTCCTGTGCCAACAGACTACTCAACTGAGTTTTCTCATCTAAACAGGCTTCATATTGACTTTGATAGCTTTGACATTCCATTAAAATTGCTTCACAATCTGCCAATTTCTTGACAAGGAGAGAATTTTCCTTGGATACAGTTTCCACCTTAGCTTCTAAAATTTGATTCTGCAAGGTCACATCATTGAATTGTGCAGTATAAGTTGCATTATACTTGCTAAGATTGCGAACCTCATCCATGGCAGCTTGCAATCTTATGACCAAGAGATCCTTCGACTCATCTGAAAGCCTTAACTGCTCCATAAGTTCATTAATTTTGGCTATTACTAGCAAGAAATCAGAACTAGCTTCATGTATCGTTTCCTGAAGTGTTTTCGAAAATATATCAAGTTGTAAATTCAGAGAGTGCATTTCACTAAGTTCTCCTTCAACCTTCTGGTAAAGCTCTTCCTGCAAGCAGAGTGACTTTTTCATGTCTTCTAACAGGACATCTCCACCCAGTTGCCTCCTGAAACTGAAGTTCTGATTCTGATAGTGAAAGAGTTTCATAGCATCAAAATCTTCCAAATTTTGCATTGTGTTTGAAGATCCTGGAACTAGAGGTTGGGAAGTTTCACAGAAAGCTTGCACGATAAGATTCTCATTAGTCTCAAACATTGACACAACCTGTGATGAAAGCAGCTCAAGATCCTTCTGTAATCTATCCACGGCAATAGAATAATTTAAGCGGGCTCTTCTGAGAGCTGCTTCTGAGGTAGCAGCTTTTCTCTCAAGCTCCTTATTAATAACATCCAAGTCACGCCTCTCCCCTGCAAGCTGCAAAATTTGTTCTTTCATGGCTTCCATTTCAACTTTGCTGGTTGAAATTTTGTACAAGCAAGTAGAGTGCTCATTCCTGATATTTTGCAACTCTCCCAGCATTTGCTTCTGATTTTCCTCAAGCTCCTGAATAAGAGCTTCGTAATAGCACTCCATCTGTCCCATCTTTCTTAGGAGACTGTCCCTTTCAATTTTTGCTTCATCCAACTCTCTTACAAGGTCAAAAAGGTTTTTTTTAATTGCGTCTATGTCATTTACAGAGTCTGGTTCTTTAGAGACAAGTGGAGGAATACTGAAATGGCGAAGCATTATTTCTGGCTCACATACTTCTATATCAAACCCAGTTCCTGGTGGAATTTGTTCATTCTTATTTGGTGTATCTCTCGTGTTCTTCACATCATTTCTCTCCGATGATGCCATATTAATAAAGGACGTTGCTTCTTCTGTCCCATGTTTGATATCTTGCAAAGTATTGAGCAATGCCTCCAACTCTGAATGAAGAACCCTAGAATCTCTTTCATGGAAGCCAAGATATGTCTTGCTTTGGATTTCCCTTATCCTTTCCTCCACAAGTAAGATCCCCTTCACCCACTGCAGTTTTGTGTCTTGAAGTAAATGACAAAGCTCAAGATGGCTACATTCCCTACTAATAATTTGTGGCTTCACTTTTATGCTTTGCAACCTCCCAAGCTCTTCTTTATACCGAGAACACTCTGACTTCAGAAGAGAAACTTCTTCTGCCAATTTTTCACTGGAAGATATCTCAGTTATAAGCATGCGAGAAAACTTCTGTGTTTCAGTAGCTATCTCATCAGCTTGGCCTTGCAATGAGCTCACCTCCAATTTAAGCTCAAAGATGGATGATTCAGCCAATTCCAAGTTTCCTCTCAGCCTATTATTCTCCTCATTAGCAATTGCTAAATCATTATCCAAGGAGTAATCAGAACTCCATCCACGGACTGAACCACTACTTCCATGCGCCATTATTTGACTACCAGAAGAGTCACCTTTTTGCATTTGTGGTGTTGGATAATTAGCATCCTCATTCATGTCTCCCAAAACTTTGTCCTTGTGGCTATCGATATCATTTGCACTGGAGTGATCAAGCTTTTCAGCATATAAACTTTCAGAAGTATTAGACGAGCCCTCAAAACCAATGGATGAGTCCGCATACTCTTCATTTCCAGTTTCTTCTTCCATGGAAGAGAGCTCTCTAGCATCTGATGTGGATTTAAGTCTTGCATTAACCTACAACAACATAATAAAGATGAGATAGAAGGTATATGAAGAAACTACATAATTGCACCTAAATATTATGACAATTGGTAGAGTACATGATAAATAAACTCTAAAAGTTGTTAAACTACAAACACCTAAGCACAAAAGGAAATGAAACTTATGAAAGAAACTCCAACTCAAATAATAATTATGTTACAATCTTGGAGCAACTTGGTTGGCAAAGAACCTTAAAATCACATCATAGTTCCCAGTGGGGCATCATCCAAAATGCTAATACATTTAGCAGACTAAGAATTCTCTTCCAGACTCAAAAGCCTAAACCATCAAGAAGACTTTGTCAATGTTGCAAACACTGCTGAACAAGAACCTCCTTCAATTTGCAGGTAAACATGATCACCAATTGCCAGTACTAAAAAATGCTATCCTTGAGCTTTCATGCTATTTTGCTAGCAGGTGATTTCAGTTCAATTAAACATGAAAGGAACATAACAAAATGCCAAAGTCTTTTTTCCGTCATATTAAATTAAAATGATGTATAACATAGACTGTCCGACCTTATCCATCTGATCAGAGGACTCTTCCAGAATTGCTGCTTTTCCAGAACTATGCCCATCATGTCTGTCACCCGCATGCAAGCCCTTATCTCTCAGTTCTCTCTGCTGCTCAAATTCTCTGACGAGAAAAAATTATGAATTTAGATGTTCATAAGATAGAATATCTAGTTTAGAGTTGCAGCACAACACCTGAATCCTGTTTTGGAAGTAAGCAGCTGCACCGTAACCTGCCATCAGACACACAGCCAGTACTTATTATACTACAGAATTAGGGATGAGAATGGATACGCAAGCTACATTTATTGGTCTACTCACTACAACCAGATCTATGTCAATAGCCACAGCACCACAAGAAGGTCTATATTGGTCTAGGCACATAGAATAATGTCAATCTCCACCCATTCAGTTGATGCAATTGCAAGCAAGTAGTTTAGATACACTTACTTTTGACAATGTCAGTTCAAAAGAGAGAATACACAGACAGAGAACCTCAATCGTCTTTCTAGTTTTCTTCTCAGAGGACTTGATTCATTTTTAGCCTTCACCACCTTTTCCATTTATTGTGTCTGTGCTAGCACACTAAGGCGCCTCCTATTTCCTTTTTCCATTTACTTCCATAATGGTACCTTTGGGCAAACTTAACTCTAGATAAATAGTTATTCAACACAAAAATAGACTATAAAATATCTTATAGAAGCATAGAAGGTTGTAACTGAAATTGTTTCGTGCCAAGCAAGTGGGCTTGTGCCATCGTTATTCATTTAAAAAGGGGAAGGGGCAAGGTAGGAACATTACACCGGCCTCATGCTTGGGTGTGGGAAAGCAGCAGAAACAGAAAGTAAAACAAGGAATAAACCTTGTGAAACTTTCACACCAAAAGATACGCAAATTGACCACTTAATGTGGCACCTTAGATGTCTCTGTTTTATAATTTCCAGGAGATATACATATATATATATCAGATTCACACCATTCCATATGATTTCTAAAGGACAGGTAAAAGTCATTTACATGTAATGTTGTTCCAGAATTGCATCCATGAAGTGGCAGTGCAACAACTGAAGGCTTCAATGCATCAGCATAATCAGCAAGGTTGATTACAGCCTCACCAAGGATGCTAGCACGTGAAGAACCCTGTGAGCAGAGAGATTAAGCTAAAAGATAGGGAAGAAACCAACTATTCATATCCATAACAAAAATAGGATACACTACCATAGACACAACAAGTTTGTATAGCTTTTCATCAAATTGTTTGCTTTTCGCATCTTGGAGAAGCCTTGTTGTTTCATAAATAGGATCAGCCCATTTACATGTTCCATTTCTAACATTCGCTTTCGTGGTTTTTGCTGTAGCCTTACCAGAATCTGTTGGTATGAAAGATATAAATAATTTATCCCACCCAGTTTGTGGAATCTGCAACACCAATGTGAAAACATAGTTTTTTTAATTACAA
>LVCA01018637.1:27892-39054 GCA_004801955.1 Calotropis procera
AATCATTAAATAAATGAACTTTTTTGTTTAAAAATACCTAGAAAACACAAAAGCAAGCAGTTCTGAATGTGGCTTCATAACTTCTTCTAAAAAGATTTTTTGTTAGATACCCAACTTCTGAATTTTGGCCAAGTGCCAAAGATCACTTACGTAAGTCAATATTTGAGGATAAAATTTTCTATACTACCACTGTTTTTACTATCAAATATTTATTTTTTGGTTTTTAAAATGAAAAAAGTCAAAGAACGTGAAAAATACACATCTTCATAGTTCTCTAAATGGACATCAACGGGTTAATGAATTCTCAAGAGTCAGAAAGATTGGGTATTCTACAAAAACAACATAGTTGAATCCCAACTAAGAAAAGCCTCCTTACACAGTACTAGGTAAGAATACAAGATGCAGACTTGGCAAGGACAACTCACTACTTTTTGGCATATGTGATTGACATGGGATTTTGAGGGGTAATTTTGAAGCCTTGAAGAGCCTGCATAGCAATTGATGACTGATTATCATCTTCAAATTCCACAAAGGCTATACCTGGTTTTGCTTCAATCATGCGAACTTCTCTAAACCCTGGGTACTGCTTAAACAGCACTTCAAGCATCATACTTGTGGTCTCGTATGGTAGATTCTGGATGAATAGTATATTGTTGGGCTCTGCAACTTCTTGACCACCAGGTTGCTTTCCAGGCCGAGATGGAGCCTGAAAATTTTCTCAAATGATCATTGATGTAAACCAATAAATACCATCTATGTGCGTCTCCATTGTAACTCAAATTGACATGCTAATTTGCATCACTTGCAAAAAGAAAAAAAGGTCCTATATATATATATATATATATATGCTAATCTACCTCTGAAAGCATCAATGTTTGAATTTTGAGACTTCAGAGACATTTTATCACTGTTTACGGGCCCATACGATCCGATCACATACAAGATTTCAATTTAAAGATTAAACATCATAGAAAATTTAAAATTTGAGTCCAGCTTGTTTGAATTCAATTTGTGAGACAAATTTATGAGGATTTCATTCTCTTGATAATGTATCTTTAAAATCCATATTTGAATGAACACATTATTTAGTAATTTTTAACCTAAAAGCACATTTCATAGTTCCAACCTTTACAATGACCTGGTACTAAATGACCAAGCTCATGTGGTGCATTTCACTTTCTCCTTTTTCCTTCAGCAACCTAAAGTCCTTATAGGAATTTCCCAGTAAGTTTCAATACACTATCAAATTTAAACAATTCAACATCATCATGTGCAAGATTCAAGAACTTTGACAACAATTAAACCAGAGAAGTCAATTTCCAGATTAAATATAAAAAATAACTTGTGTCTAAAACTAAAACCAATAATGTTTGGGAATCAAACAAACTGCCACATCTTGAAGATTTATTCTAGGAATAGTGAGGTTATCTGTCCTTGAAAAAGTGAAAGCTGACATATTTAATTTGATTCAGAAGCAAATAATGCATGCATGAACTCTATAAGAAGAAAATCTTGTGAAACAACTTACAGCTGGAGCACCATTGCTGTCAGCTCTTGGCCCATTAGATGTAGCAGCTTGCTGAGCATCTTCAGCTTGTTTCTTTTTCTCAGCTGGAGGCAGATATGAATTTGAAAAGGAAAAGGGAAAAAAATTGCTAATCAGTTTGTCTCATAGAAAGTTGAACATTGATAACTAACCACAAGCTCAGTTAGAGCATGCATTAACTATGAATATATGCAGTTTTGGGTACATTTAGCATCATCAGGTTAATCATTTCGTACACGAAATTTCAATTATGTTTCCATTGTGTCTTAATATACAAGTGTAGTTATAATATCTGTTCAAAAAACCATGTAGATCGATTCCAGACTCTTAACAGCAGAAAATATATTATATTTATAATACAATATGATTGACAAAAACATCAAAGAATCACATTAGACAGAAAAACAGAAGAAACTGCAAGTGCAGGATTATTTCACCTTTCTCCTCTTGTTTCTTTTTCTTGTCATAGGTTCCCTCGGCTTTTGCAATACAATCTGACTTTGATTTTGCATATTGTATCCGCTAAATAGCAACCAAAAGAAACAAAGTGGAATGGTTAAGCACGCTCATAACACACAATAAAACTATTTCAACTCTGATTATACACTCGTAATATAAAGAACAATCAAGGGGGGAAAAAAAAAGGATGAACTTGGGAGTCTTTCATCAATGAGAGAGCACCTTGAAATTGACTACTTCAAGATACTTCATGTAACAAAATTCTCCATCATCTACCACTAATGGATACCTCGAGCAGATGAGGAAGAACATGAAACAGTAATGTTCATTGCAAAGAGGGTCATGAGGAGAATTCCATAATAAACTTGGAAAACACCCTTGAAGTGTATATATTTATTTTATTTAGAGAAAAAAAAGCCTCACTTCCTTTCTGCACATCCACCTTTCTGGAAGAAGAGGAGGAACAAAACAAAACCAAAACTGAATGTCGTAGGTTCACCACAACTTGCACTTAAATACATTTGACTCCTAGACATCACGCGAAATAGGTTACCAAATCAAAACTTGAATGGGTCAGCTCATGAATATAGGTTTTGCAATTGCAGACTATTTATTCATTAAAAAAATAAAAATACATGGTCTGTGTTTTTAAAATATAAATGCAAAAACATGCTCTGTAACTCTACGTCACAAACTGTACATACACAAATACATTTATCACTCACTAAAAAATGATAAGAAAAACATAACATAGTAATTTTCCATTCACAGAAAGGACCCAGTCAAGGTCTGTTGCTATGTAAATGGACTTACCATGGGTTTATCATAAAACGGAAAGTTTTGCATCTGTCGAACTGCATTGCTGGCAGAAGTGACTTCACTAAACACAACCCATGCCTGTCCTCGGAGCTTGGGAGTTTTCAATGCAACAATATCTACAATTCTCCCATACTGTGAAAACAGTGCATATATAGATCTCTTCAACTCTGTCCACAGAAATCCGACATTTAACTTAAAATTCATTAGGGTTTAAAATTTCCCACTCATTGCACAAGAATGGACATAACAAAATCAAAAGATAAATTCTAAAACTAAATGGTTCCAAAGAAAACTCATTTAAAAAACAAAAGCACCCATGGAGACATCAACTTCCAGTAAGATAATTAGATGAACAGACATACAAGAGCCTTATTTCAAAGAAGAAATTCCGGGTCTTGATTTCCTAAAAAGATCTCAAGAATGACACATCAGCCCAGCCCTCTCTCCCCTTTCAGCCTCTCATTAAGCAGCACCATCACAGGCCTGAGGATGTATGCCAAGAGGGAAAAGGATTGCACAGGCTCTAGTATTGGGTTAAGTTCTCCAAATCCTATTAAGAAGGAAAGAATACAAACAAAATTACTAGACGAATCTAAGATGCTCACATACGACAAGAACGACCTGTTTCAATTAGTCCACTTTATATCTACTTGCTCAATTAAGTAGAATAGAATGACTCAATCTTATATTATATTATACCCTCTAGGAAGAAAATAATAGTATCCCACTATACTTCGAGACAAAGAAAGTTGCTATCTTTTTACATATTATAAAGTAGAAGACAGTCCAGGGTTGCGAAAAATTATTCTTATCCAATAAAAGCTATTTAATGGTGAAAATGAATCATTAGATATAAAATAGAAGACAGTCCAGGGTTGTGAGAAAAGTTATTCTTATCCAACAAAAGCTATTTAATTGGTGAAAATGAATCATAAGATAAACCTGATTCAACCATAGCCGTAAGGCTTCAAATTCTATTAGCTAAATTTACTTTCACAAGGTAAAAATGAAACCCAAAATTAGCAGCCTGAACTCAAAACACTGATAGACGAGGACATATAAACAACAAAAAGAAAAAAGACAGAGTCACCTGGCAAGCAGGAAGCCTAAGTGGTCAATTTCAGTGCTAAAATTCATTATGGAGCCAGCTAGCAGTAAATTTAACCAAGTAGAACAAGTTCAAAAATAATTAAACATCCTAAAACCCTAATAAGGAATAGGGAAACTCAAAACCGAAAGTTCCGTGAAAGGAAAAGACATTTGCAGGACTTTTCTCTGTTAAATATTTATACACAAAGTAATAAAAAATTTTCATAAAGAAAAATCAACTATAAATTCAAGAGCTGAAAAAATATTACCTTCTTTCTTAATCTTCTCATTGAGATTCTTAACATAGATTGTTTGATTTGGTGGAATGTCGCCAGTCAGCATCTTCGGTCTGCACTTCCACTCTGTGACGCCGTTTTGGGAGCCCTAACTAGAGGAAGAAGACACTTATATCTACCCGGTTTAGGCGGTTCATCTTTCGAATAGAAACTAACAAGATATGGGCCTTTAAAACTAAAAAACTGGGCCTATATAATTTAATATGGGCCTAAAAGCCCCTTTCACAGATTAAAGGACTTTGACTTCATTCTGAAGAGCCCAAGAAAGTATTAAGACTAATTTACCCCCACAAATTTTAGAATACCAAAATTCTCCCACTCTTCCCTCTCTTCCCTCTCTTCCCTAACCTGGTAAAACCCACCTCTTCTCAACCCTGCAAAACCCTGGTAGAAATGCGACGCTCACTTCTCCGGTCGTCGGCGGCGGCGGCAGCTGCCACTTCCATGTTCAAGAACCAATGCCACCTCTCAAAAAATGTATTCCCAGCAGCCAACGTAGCTCATCAGCTTACAGCTTCCAGAAGCTTTGCATCTAAGAAGAAGGATTCAGGATCTAATCCCCAAAAACTGAAGCATAAGGGTAAGAAAGATGCTTCTGATGAGAAAACGAAGTCCAAAATTGAGGAAGTACCAATCACCCCTACTGAAGAATTAGTTGCTGAAATTCAGGAGTATCATCGCCGGCGTTTGGCTGAGGACTACAACAATAAGTCCCTTGATGTTGGCCCTAATGGCCGGCCCCTTTTCACGACCACTTCTTCTCTTTCGCAACTCACCCGAAAAGATACTTGCCATTACATGGAATTCAGGTGAATAATGATCTTTTAGATAGATAATATGGTATATTTGTATACATTGGCATAGTAACTAAGTGTGATTGGTATTATTGGCGATCTTGTAGTAAGGAGGAGCTTGAAAGCGTCTTGCCTGAGGGTTTCCCTCAGGGGATGATAAAGGAATTTGAGGAGTCAATGCGTCACGCGTTGCTTATTCGGCAAAGTTTTTTGGATCTCAGAGATAATTACAAGAGAATTATTGATCCTGTGATGTACCCCAGTGCCAAAAGTATGGTACTTTGATGTCTATCCTTTGTTTTTCCCCTTTAAAATGGTAATTATGTCTACTGTATAGATGGAAAATTTTATTTTCTTACTTGTTTTTAAATGGTAATTATGCCACTTAAAAGGTTTTATATTTCGTACATAGTGACGTTTGCTGTGCTGCATAGTTTGAAACTAGGGATACATGAAAATAAAGTCTGTTCCTTCCGTGGCTGAGTCTTTAGAAAAAATCTGGATTGCTGGTTTCCAATGTCGAAAAGGAATAACAAATAATCCAAAAATGAGTTTAAGTTTTCTGAGAAGAGCACCCATATTGTATGGCACAATCCAAGTTTTATCCATTTCAAGGGCTAATATGCATGCCTACTTCTCTGAAATAAGATTACAAGGATCCCTGTAGCTTATCTGCATACGTGATTCTTGTGAACAATGTCTTCTGTGAGCTTGACTTGTTAAAGAAGTGGCTTATGAATATCTTCTGATATGCAGGTCCAAAAGCACAAAAGAAAGTTTTATTGGATGGCCCTAGAAGTTGTGGGAAAAGCATTGCCCTAGCAATGCTTGTCCACTGGGCGCGTACTGAAGGGTGGTTGGTTCTTTATGTACCAAAAGGTCGTGAATGGACTCATGGAGGATTATTTTATAAAAATCCTAATACAGGCTTGTGGGACACGCCTGTGCAGGCTGCAAAAGTTTTAAAGGTGAGGAAAGTCCTTATTCCCTTTGCATTTGAGGTTTTTTCTTCTATAAATTTACAAAATTTTACCCCTCTAACTGATTGCCCTTAATATTGTTTTGAATTTTAGTCAACCACGATGAATGTGTGGATCCCTCTTCCTAGAGGGATAAAAGAAAATGGAGAGTATTATTAGTGGTTTACTTCTGCCCTTGGTTTTCTGATGACATCTTTAATCTTGTACTATGCATCTGACTGTAGAAAACTAAAAGGTTGACTGGTTTGTGTGATTAGATTTTGAATACGTAAAGTTTACTTGCTGAATTGCCTTATTTATTGAATTCTTTTTGTGTTGGGGAAAAGGGGAAAGAGATATGATTTTAAAACTGAAAAGAGAAAAATGTCAAAAAGCTTGTTTATAAGATGTTTATTTTGTAATGCTGCGTTCCTTTTAAATTACAAGAAAGAAGCTTTAATGGGATTCATCATTTATCCGATTTATTTGTGTACCCTGGAAGCACATAGAATAGTCTGCTGATTTTCTTTTTTATTTTTCCTGCCTCCTCAGGATTTCTTGAAATATAATGAAAAGTATTTGCAAGAATTACCATGCAAAATAATCCAGCCTATTCCTTTGGGCGAGGGTGCTGGTGTTGGATGGATGAAAGGTGCTGATTCAGCCCCAGTTTCTGAAGGTGCAACACTCTATGATTTAGTACAAATTGGTATCACAAAGACACATGCTTCTGTTGGCACCCTAGTTCGTTTGAGGGAAGAGTTATTACTTGTTGACAAATATCCGGTCCTTTTAGCAGTAGATGAAGTGAGATTTTTCTCCCTCCGAGATTTTGAATTTGATTTTTCCTTATTTGTGTAAATGTTATGTTTCCATTTTAAAATTTTAGTATCAGACAAAGCTGATCCATATTGCTGTTCATTGGCAGTACAACAGCTGGTTCACATTTAGTGAATATGGAGAGCCAGTCACTGTACGTTCTTGTCGTCCAATTCATGCTAAAGAACTGACAACTGTAAGTTTTAAATCCTTCTAAAAAGTGTATGTTTATTATATTGTGGTTCTCAATGAACAATCTTTCCTTTTGGGAAAATTTTATCTACTATTTATTAGGAACTTTCTGGTAAGAATTTGGGAGTATTTTAATGTGCTCTCTACCTTTGCGAAATCTAGTGGTGTGTATGGTAGTGTTATTGAATTTCTGTGAAACAACGTGTGCTTTTGTTCTGTGTTAATTTTTCTTCTCCTCTCCCTCTTTGTTGTTACTTTTTCATTGGTTATCTGGTAATATTATTTTGGTAGATTGAAATTTGAACACTTACATCATACTGAGGTATATTCTGATGTGGAAATTGTAGGTGAAAGCATTTAGGTCCATGATGCACAAGGACCTAATGATGGTGGGTGCTTTTTCTCATTCAACTGCAGTAGGAAAGCTGAGAAATGACTTGCCTGATGTTCCACTGGATGTTCGCATCAAGTTTCCCCGGTATAATCTGGATGAAGCTGCCACTGTGTGTCATTATTATGTCAGGTTGCTACTCTTGCTTGCTGGTTTACTCTACCCTCCTTTACTTTTCCTCCAATTCCTAACACATGCCTAACGCTTATTTCTGTTAGCTTAAATTTTGGAAATGAACTGTTTCTCTGAAGGTAATCTGATTTATTGTGGAGGAAATGCATGGCGGTAGTAGGTGTAGAGTCCATATTATATATTTCTTATATTGTAAATTGTGAGTAGATTCTCTGTATTAGGAAGGACAGAAGTATAGTTTGTCTATGTTGCATCTACATCTGCTAGGCATGTATCTGATAGCATTGATGATAAATTAAAACCTCGATAACAGTTTTTTGTCTTTCTGTAATTAGGTCCTTGTTTAAACCTTAGATGAGCTACATCATTCAGAGGATTAATCCAAGGAGGTTGAAATTCTTGAGGGATATTACTGACTTTGACTGATATCTGGTGGCTTAGCTGTTGCTTGTACTCGCTGAACGCAATTACTTTGAAATTGAAAGAATGAAGAAACCCCCCAAAATGTGAACTAACAAAATTAGAAGATGAAAAAGATAGGAAAATTACATATTTAGTCATCCATAAATCTGGGATATACGAATCACTGTTTGATTATGCTAAATGTTCTAGCCTGAAAGTTGTTATTGCTTTTGTGTTTCAGGCAGCTGCTGGCACCTAGGGAGACATTTTCAGAGGAAAACTGGAAGAAGATCTATTACCTTGCCAACGGAAATGGGCAAGAGATAAGACAATTAATGCCTTTTATGAGGTGACAATGCAACATATATATGGTTTTGGTCATAGTTGAGATATGTTCATGCCTTGGCTTTGGTAGCTTGGTGGAAAGCAAAACGTTGAGTTTATGATGTTGAACTAACAACTAGCAATTTTGGCCATTTGTCTCAACATTATCTTTTGGAGTTCTGAGTGCATGCTTCACCAACCGCACCTTGTTCTTAGCTTTTTGAGTTATTTTCCACCACGACCGGACAAGTCATGTAATAATAAGATATACAAATAAATATATTACTCATTTTTTCCTCGACTTTGCTAAGCAACATTGTCTATCTTTGAGCTGTCACTGAACTTTGGATCATTAGTTTAAGCATGCATAAGATTATCCGACGTTACTATTCAGTGGATGAAATAAAGAATAAAATGCCTTATTTTCACTGCCAGTTTTTAGTTTTTACATGCCGAGTTCATCTCTGGATTTCCACAAATAAATGTTACTAGCTCCCTCTGATCATATTTTTCTCCATTTCTTAAGGTAGAAACAATAGAAGCATCATTCTACTTTAACTAGAGATGTTCCCCCCAAAAATAATCAAAACTATAACACTGCATCATCTTCTACCGCTGATCTGCATCAACTCGAGCTTAGCATACCAGGTTCCACAACAGGAGAGATGACAGTATTTGTTTTCACAGCTGCTTATCTGCAGGAGAAAAAAACATCAATTTATGAGTTATTGGACAGTATCTAACTCTGGAGAGTACAAAGTCTAATACTCACAATGGACATTCTCAAGTTTGACAACACGCATAAGCATCTTTAGAAAAGTCCCAAGCATGTCAGTAGCAACACAGCAGAAAGCTCACCGGATCAGATACATTAACCACACTGACGGAATTGGCAATTCTCAGATCTTTCAGGTCCAGAGAATCAATACTCGGAGAGTTCACGAAACACAAGGAGGACAATTAGTGCATACTTGAGCAATATACTTGGATAAATCAAATTGACTTACCTCCCTGTGATCAGCCAAAAAGATCTGGGAAGCTCTCCACATGTAAGGTTGAGATGAACATTAAGCTTGTCCTTGATTAAAATTTTGACAGCTATTTGCAATGGTGACCAAAACCCAAAATATTAGATCAGAAGGGAGACTGGCACAATGGACAAGTCGATTTGAGTGAAGTTGAGAACCACTTGTAGAGGCAGGCTGAATGGAACTTATGCCTGCAGGTTTTACAAGCAAGGCGCGGTAGGCTATGGTTTGCAGTATGGATGACACTGTAACAAATTGGGCATTCCTCCACACCTTCAAATGCTTTGTCGAAATTGCTCTTCCATATTCGTATTCCTTCAGCTAAGGCTCCATTCTAGTGCACAATGGAAAAAGATGATAATTTATAAGAATGTGCGACACTATCAGTTCAGAGTCAAATTTGGCAGGACAAGGAAAAGTGATATTGCTCAAAGCTAAAAGGAGTTTCAAAAACATGACATGCAAATTTCAAAACTTCTTTCTCCCAGGATCAGGAAATCAGAAACAAATCACAAAGGTCCTATATGTAGAGCCCAAATCATTGTAGGGAAACATTAGTACATGATTTCTTTGTGCAACTTTGATGCGAAGGAGATACCTGATTACGGACAAATAACATTAATGACATTAGCCATTTTCTTTGCTTCATGTCACTAATCCCAAGGCTCTTGGTGCAATCAACATCAACAGGACGCAACGGATAAGATGCAGGAAGACGAATTACCAGATCCATGGTAGTTTCATCCTTTGTATAAGTAGCCACAACCTCATTTGCTGACTTGCTCACACTGAGTGAGAAATTTTCATCAGCAAAATCAGCTTTGTTGATCTAGGAAAGGAGAAAATGAGAACTCAAAAGTTATGAAAATCTTAAAGAAAATAGATGCAGGAGGATAAAATGTCAATGAATAGTCACAGAAACAGAAGGCAGATCAACTCCCAACCCAGGTGGAAAGAGTGGGGAAAAAAAACCAATAGAATTTGTTTAATTCAACTACAATCTTTGGGTGTAAAATCCTGAAATGTAAAAGTTGTAATAGCTTTCTTAACATCATAGTCATGATTGACTGACCTGATTGAGTTCATTCATAATCAGCCGGGGGCTACACCATGTTTTTGTAAAAGATTCAATAAAAGCTGATTTAGAACGATCACGTATATTACTGAACCACTCTCTAACATAAGCAGGAAGAACACAAAGCATCAAACCAAAAATTGCACCAGCCAGCAAAGACATTTTATCTTCAGAAACAGGCCAAAAAGATTCCACAGAGAACACTAGTGAAGCTGAAGTAATGGCTACTGTTGCAGCATTTGCTGCACTAGATATAGTTGCCGGATGCTCTTTCTTTTTCAAGCTCGATGCTGTCAAAGAATCAAGCGGAATATGTTGGAAAAGACAATCTATTATTGCTGAATCAGCAGTATCTTGCACATATTGAATCATTCTCTCCCTTGCAGGTGATGATGATGGTAATGACACAAGATGAGACAGCAACAAAGCCCAAGCAAGAAAGAAATTTACCTGAAAATTGACAAAATCAACCCATGGAAGAACTTGATAAGAAATGAAAATGAGATCACAAAGCTTTAGCAATAATAACACTAAGAATTCTTCTATTCATTTTTGCAGCCTGTGTTCTACCAGTAGAAGGAGACGAGATCTAAGGTGGCAGAACTAGGTCCTGAATAATCTGGTAGCAGCTCAAAGGTCCTAACATAGAGTCAGACATCAGAAAACAGCTATGGATATCTTGTGATAGGTACAGATACATACCCGCTTGGGAGCCAGCAAATCCATTTCTAGCACTTCACTAGATAATTCTCCAAACATGAAAGAAATTTCTTCTCTGAAATCAAAGGTTCCTTCTGAAGCAAAATCAGGATGTGCAGATCCTTGCAAATTGGCAAC
>LVCA01018639.1:35163-52507 GCA_004801955.1 Calotropis procera
ATGTATGTATCTTCATTCTGCTTTTATTTTTCTTTCTTCAAGGACAGATTTCGGTGTTTTGTTTGGGGCCTTAATCTTTAGATCCATTGAATGAAGCAACTTTTCCCTTCTGTCCTTCCAAGGGCATTTGGTCCACATTGCTCTGTCCATTGATGGCAATGTTTGTACTGAGATTTCTTGCTTTGTTTTTGCAACTTTCAGGCTTGATACATGCAACAAAGATACATTAAGAAATACATAACTTGTCTCAAATCAAAGCCAGTAGAGCCCTCTCAAAGCAGCCAATAAGACAGTCTAAAAAGCCAGAAAAAAATAACTATCATAAGGCTATAAGCATTTTCATATTATACCAAGATAGATACAAAACATTGATCTAAATTAGCAGAAAATTTGCTGATTTTACTTACTTTTTACATGAGGAAATCACTTCTGGGCGAAAGCAAAGAATCCCTACTCCATCACACATCCAGCTTCTCAAGGCCCTGTTTTTACATGGTTTCATTGGTTTATCTTCAAGCCCCTTGCAAATTTATCCTTAAATGTTGTATAACTGGTGATACATTGAACAAACTATTTTCTACAACTAGCTGCTCTTTTTCCTGTACAGCTTCTCCAACCACATTTCTGCATCATCCTTCTTACCTGGTTTTACTAGGGTAGAACAGATATAAGAAATAGTGGTTTTACTTGGGGTAAAACCTTTTTCATTCATCTCTCTGAATAAACTTCTTGCCTCATCCCGGTATGATGCTTTCAATGACCTATCAAGATCCGTTTTACATGATAGACGACACCAACCACTTATCAGTATGTCATAGGTTGATGAATTAGGCTGTACTCCTCTGAGTTGCATTTCACTCATAAGCTCAGTTGCTTGCTTCATCTTTCCTCCCCTGGAAAACCCACTGATAAGGACATTATAAGTACTAAACTGAGGAATAAAGCCTTTAGTGATCATTTCACAATAAAGTTGTATGGCTTCCTTCTCATTTCCAACCTTCCCATGTCCAGAGACCAAAACGTCATAAGTCGTAGCATTTGGAGCAATGCCCTTCTCTTTCATTTTATTGAGCATCCCAGCTGCCTCATGCATCATTCCCTCCGTTAACAGACCCCTTAGAAGGCTATTATATGTTGCGATATTAGGAGAAACTCCTTCAACCTCCATCTGTGAATATACAGAAAAGGCCTTCTTTAGAAGTTTACTTTTACAATATCCATGTATCAGAGAGTTGTATGTGATAGCATCAGCTGAAAATCCTTTTTCTCTCATATCTTTTAAAACTGATTTTGCTTTATTAGTCATCCCCAGCCTGCATAAAACTGTGATAAGACTATTGTAGATAGACTGATTCAGCTCAAGTCCCATGTTCACAAGCTGCTCGTGCATTTGTAGGATAGTTTCAGCCCTTTTGCTCTTTGAAGCTGCAGCAAGCACAAATCTATGAGCAGATAAGGTGGGACGACATCCCATAGTAGACATTTCGTTCAACAAATACATGCTTTTATCAACTTCTCCTGCTTCACAAAGCCCTTTGACAATTATATTACACGTTATTGAATTAGGCATTATCCCTTGGCTTTTCATCTCATCCCATGTTTTCAGAGCATTTTCTATATTTCCCTGTTGGAAGTAGGCATTGATCATGACATTAAGTGTTGCAGAATTAGGAAATACTCCCAGTTGTCTCATTCCAGAATAAACAGATTCCACCTCATATTTGCCAAGACCCAATAATCCATTGAGCAATACGTTATAAGCAATGACATCAAAGCCTAGACTCTTGTCTTTCAGATGCTCAGCTATTGCTAGAGCATTTGATTCCATCCCAGCTTTGAACATTCCATCCATCAAAGATGTGAAGTTAACCCGGTCAGGGAAAACTCCCCCAGATGCTTTATCTCTTAATAATGACTCAACTTCATCTATCCTTCCTGCTCTTTTTAAATGGTTTATGAAAGCATCTAATATAAAATTATTCTCCTTGACCCTTCTCAATCTCATTTCCTTGTACAGTTCTTGAGCCATTTCCGGCTGGCCTGCTTTCAAGTAGCCATCAATCAGCACGCTATAGACAAAAATGTTAGGCATGATATTCATGCTAACCATTTTTTTCATGACACCATGTGCTGCATCAAGCATTCCCCTTTTGACATAGCCATTAATCACCGAAGAAAATGTCACAACACTGTTAAGTATGTTTTTCTCTTCCATTTCCTGCAGCAAAGACTCCATAGCCTCCATATCACCTAATCTGCAATGGCCATGAATTAATGCAGAATATGTGATATGAGTAGGACTTACGTTAGACTTCAGAAGAGTCCGAAACATTTCTAAAGCCTCAGTTTCCCTTCCTACCTTAAATAGACCATCAATCAAAGTAGTAAAAACTACCACATCAAAGGCAACGCCACGAACCACCATTTGACTCTGAAGACTATCTGCACTCATACCATTCCCATCTCTGAACAAGCTATTTACAAGAATTGAGTAGGTAACATGATTAGGATCGATACCATCCTCCCTCATTTCCTCAAAGAGCAACATGGCTTCAGCAAACCTTCCAGCCTTACAAAGACCATGCATAACTGAGCTATAAGTAACTACATCAGGGAATAGTCCCATCAGGATCATTTCCTCATACATAGCAATCATTTCATCAGCGTCAAATTGCTTACAGTACCCACTAATGAATGTTGTATAAGTTACAATGTCTGGTTTTAAACCAAGCCCTCTAACTCTCATTGTATCCTTATTCTGATCATCAAAATTTTCTTGAGAATTGTAACAACTACCTACATCTCTATAAAATTCCAAGAGCTCATCCATGAGACTCTTAGCTCTATCAAAATCTCCTACTTTACAAAATGTATGAATTAAGATATTAAAAGTAACAGTATCTGGAAAAATGCCCTCTTCCCTCATTTTCTTCATCAAGTCAAGAGCAGCTCCCAAGTCACCAACTTTACAATATCCGTGAATCAAAGTATTGAAACCTACAACATCTCTAAAAACACCTTCACCACCACTCAACATTTCCATCACCCACTTGGCATTGTCCAACAAACTCTTGTCGCAAAACCCTTTTATCAGTATATTACAAGTGAAATTATCAATCTTTACATTCTTTTTAAACATTTCAGACACCAAACCAAGTCCTAATTCCACCTGCCTGTTTCTACAAATTCCCCAAATTACAGTATTGTAACTCACACTATCACTAAAACTATGATTTCTAAGCATTTCTAAAGCTTCTTGAACCTTCCCACCTTTACAAAGAGAATGAATGACTATATTATGAGTGCCCAAATTGGGACTGATCCCACAAGACAACATTTCCGAGTACAAAATCATCACCTGGTCTAACAAGCCTGAGGAGTTGAAATGAGCCATCAGACGATTCCAAGAACGCAATTCAGGGATAAGCTTGCACTCCCTCATGGCAGAGAAAGCATCTACGGCCTTAATGAGGCGGCGGCACCGGAGAAAAAGATGAATTAGGGTGCAGAAGAAAGCCGTATAAAGAATACCCACAGTCCCTGGAGGCGGCTGCGGCGGAGGACGCTGCGTCCTTAGCTGTAAAGAGACTAAGGAACAGGTCATTCTGCTTGGGGCAGCCAAGAATGAAGAAAGGATCCTCCTCCTGATGGGAAGATGCTTGACGAAGTGCCGCAGTGATATCATTATGATGCTAAACCCATTATCATTATCGAGGACTGTAGGTGATTTCTCGGTTGAAATTCCAATGTTATTAAAGGAATTGTCCGACCAGTTAGCAACCGTCGGCGACTCTGCAACTTCGTCTGGTACCGGGTGCGGCAGAAACCGAAAAAGCGCTTCCCTGCGGCTGTGTGAAAGATTGATTTAAATTTCTATTACGCCCTCGATGTTTCTAAAGATAGCAAGTAACAACCTGCTTATAACTAAAATATACGGATAAATTTACCAATTTGATCCCTAATTACATAAAATTTTGTCCGTTAGGTCCCTTAACTTTGTGTTAGCCTACAATGTCCCTATTTTAAAGAAATTTTGCCAATTAGCTCCCTCTAATATTGTAAAGAGACAAATTTGGTCAAAACACTATTAAATTAAGTAATAACATAATAGATTAAAGGGACCTAGTTGGAAAATTTTGGTTAAAATAGAGACTTTGTTAAGTTTAAAAAAAAAAAAAAAAGTTAAAGGACCTATTGAAGAAAATTTAAATAAATTTTCTCCAAATTAAATTTCCAAGTGAACTATTTGAAGAAGGCCAGTGTTCTGTAATTTCCTTCATCCATGTCTGCGAATCCAAGACGAGAAATTTTTATGTTATAATATCATTGTGCATACAATTTTAGAAAAGAATTTGGTTGTTTTAGTCCTACATTTTTATCATTGAACAAACGGATTCTTTATTTATTTATCATTTTATTATGAAATAACAAAATATATTTTTATTTAGATAAAAGATTCTTTTCAGTCAAATTTTGACAAATATGAGTCACTGGAGTTCATAATCTTAGTATTATTTTAATGAAATAACCATAAAAATGAGGAATTTTTCAATTCACATGTCTATAGAAATATATAACTTTTTTTTGGAGTGGGTTCAAAGTCATCTATCTTTCACATGGGATTCTGGCAATCTTGGAGGGGAATATTAGGACACAGAGGATCTGTTACTTGAGTTACAAAAAGAAAGGACATAGACTCCACACCTCACTACAAAAACACTGCTATTTTTTTTTTTTTTTTAAAAAAAATCATTTTCATTTTTGTTGTATCTTCTGATTTCTTTTGCAATTTGATATACAAAGTTATCTCTCTATTTGGACCCAAAAATTTACACCCATCTTTTTCCAAAAGGTGTTTGATTGAATATTATTATGTCATTGCATGAATTAGAGGATGGATACACCAAGTAGCGGCTAAGTTAAGCCAAAAGTCTACACGGTAATTTGTGTTCGGTTACAGTCTTTTTTCTTTTATTATTATAAATCTGTCATGCGGTTAGGGCAAAGCCAAAACACACACAAAGCAAGTCTATACCATTCCATTCCAATGTCATAATCCCACATCCTCCTAAATATATCATGGAGTATAAGTATGAGGCATAATATAATCCTTGTCAAGAATGGATAAGCCACCATTATGAATTTTGGTGAGCCACCATGGATATGTACCTGCCTGAGCCTGAGACTAAAGATCCAGCAATAACTATTAACTAGCAGCAAATGTGATGTGGGAAGTTTTTGAAAGAGAAAAGTGTGTTGTACTATTTTCCATTTTACTCTACACTCTTCTAGAGAAGAGTTGGCTCGGGTTATTCAACTCCCGAATATTCATATTAAAATCTTTGCTATTTTTGTGTGTGTGTTTATTGCTTATTTTTGTAACTCTTGGTGGGAAGAAAGATCACATGTGAAAGTGATGGATGATTCCTGTCTTTCTCAAAACAAGTTTTTATTTTGTTTGGAGAAAACTTGGAACAATCACACTCCTAAGATGCAAGCCAACTCCATCTAACCAATTTGGAACCAACTTTTAGATTGAATCATTACTTTTCTTTTTTATTGCTAATCAGAAACATCATCATAAACCATGATTCTGCGGTAATAATTTTGCATGAATCTTGATTTTCAGAGTCCTAAAGAAAAACCTTAACAAGGGTTAGTTGGTTGGTTCAAATATGAGTTTAAAAAAGTTTTACTCATCAGCATTTCTCTCTCTCAACTAAGTAGACTAGACAGTAAGAAAAAAGAAACTTTGAGGAAGGAAGGATATAAAGTAGAAAACTGGCTTGTTTAAACATGTAAACAGTGCTCAGCAGAGAGAATTAATGGAAGAAAAGAAAGATGTAAAGGACATTGAAGAGATAGAGGAGAAATAAAAGTGGTCCTATACAACTACTACTGCCCTTGTTCAGGGGTTCCTTGGAGTAGCATTAAAGACTTTTACTGTATTGGGATTTCTCAGAGGAACAAACTTTTTTTTTCTTTTTCCTTTTTCTTCTCTCAGATTTTTAAAGAGAAAGGAAGGAGGAAAAAAGGAATCAGAGTTGATTTATAGGCCAAAAAGTTAGCCTTTTGATTTCCTCATGATTCGTTACATGTAAAAAGAAAAAGGAAGACATGGGTTGCAGTAGCAGTTCTAAGATTTTTCTCATCATCTTCTTTCTCTTATCATTCTTTTGTACTCATATTTTGATTGTAAACAATAATAATAATAGTAATAATAATACCCCATTCAATGCTGTACTGTTCTTGAATGTGCATGCCCCTCCTAATGATGTGTACCGCAGTGCTGGAAATCAAGAACAAAGAATCCGGGTTCTTGAAAAGCTTAGATCTTTGCTTGGATTGAAAGACTTTTATGTGGGAGGAGGAGGAGGAAGAGGAAGTCCATTTCTTGGCTACAATAATGGTTTTGGTTCAGCATTTTCACCTGCACCGACACCTTCACCTTGCCCACTAGAAGCTCCATCTCCATCTCAATCTCCAGCACCTTCTCCACATCATGGTCATTCTCATCCACCGCCACCGCCACACCACCGACATCATTTGGTTCCAAAAGCCCACAGTATACAGAAGAAAGAGAGAGGAAAATCAAAAAGGGCTGTTATTACAGCAGCAGTTGTTGTTTCTGCAGGAGTTGGTTTTCTTTTATGTACTTTCGCCCTGTTCTGGGGCTGCAAAAAACTCAAGAAACAAAGAAAGAAAACAACTAGAACAGTGTCAATGTATTGCACTGAAACTGGAAATGGAGGTACCTCGACCTCAGGTTCTAGGCATGGAGCTTCTCACAGTACCGTTAAAAAGGTAAACTCTAATCCAGGGCCTGACCTATTTTACCTTGATACTTTAGGAGCTGCTTTAGAACCACAACCACCGTTTTGTCTGAAACAGAATTCAATCTCTCTAAATGCAATTACCAATCTCAATGTTCCAAAAACTAGCCTGTGCGAGATACAAGATTCAGACAAGAAACTTCTAAAATCAGACGTTGTTGCAAATGGTAGTGATAGATTTTCTAGTACTGGAGAAATAGTATCGTCCCATGAGCCTGATGTTATTAGTCATTCATCACCTGAGGATAATGTAGGCATGCCAGAAACAGCAGCCGATTCTGATGATGAATGTTTTCATTCATTCCGCAATTCACATTCATCTGAAGTGAGATTATCCAACGTTTCGGCTGGTAGTCTTAGTGAAATCTATGTAACTATGTCCCCTAAAGAACCTAATGAAAACTCAACCCCTTCAGGGAAGTTTCCTCCTCCTCCACCACCCCCACCTCCACCTCCTGTTTCCTCATTCCTCCATAGTATGAATTCTAAGTCTGCTTCTTTTCCAAAGACAACAACAAAGATAAATGTTTTGAGTTCTTCAACTACTGCATTGCAAAATGCATCTTCAAGTAGGAGTTCAGTTTCATCTTCAGAATCAAATGGTACTCCTCTCAGTGATTTGTCTACTTCCTCTGTCAATCCAACAAAGCTTCCCAATGGAATTCCTCCACCACCATGCCCACCTCCATTTCCAAGAGTGCGTTCCATTTCACTTACAGGTCCACCTCCTCCACCACCATTGTTGTCTCAAGTTTCACCATTGGGTAAAGATGGTGTTCCGCTGCCTAAACTGAGACCACTTCATTGGGATAAAGTCAGAGCTACACCTGATCGTACTACAGTTTGGGACAAGCTAAGATCAAGCTCATTTGAGTAAGATATTTTTATTTCCTGTTTCTGAATTAATCATTTCTTATATCTATCTATGCTCTTCTTTTGAGATGAGAGTAATAATAATGGTGAATCAGATTTGATGAGGAAATGATTGAATCACTTTTTGGTTACAACCTGCAAAATACAATGAATAATGATGAAGTTCTTAAAAGCAAGACACTGTCTCCAACCAAGCATGTTCTTGAGCCTAAAAGATTGCAGAATATTACTATACTCTCCAAGGCCTTAAATATGACAGCTGAGCAAGTATGCGATGCACTAATACGAGGTAAAGTTTGAATCTTTTCTTTATTTCATGAACTTGATTTTCAAGAACAAAGTCTGTCTGAATTTCTTGTATCAGGAAATGGGTTGTCGTTGCAAGAACTAGAGGCATTGGTGAAGATGGTTCCCACAAAGGAAGAAGAGACTAAGCTATCAAACTATAAAGGAGACATCAATGAATTAGTGTCAGTTGAGAAGTTTGTAAAGGCAATGCTTAAGATCCCATTCGCCTTCTCAAGAATTGAAGCAATGCTTTATAGAGAAACT
This sequence comes from Calotropis procera, assembly GCA_004801955.1. Lineage (NCBI taxonomy): Eukaryota > Viridiplantae > Streptophyta > Magnoliopsida > Gentianales > Apocynaceae > Calotropis > Calotropis procera. Next base: position 43,422 of record LVCA01018639.1, read on the forward strand.
TTTGATGATGATGTTATTCATCTGAGAAAATCTTTCTCTATGCTAGAGGTAAAGGGAACTTATTCAATCACTCACTATTTTCCATTTGAGATTCACAAAATTCTATACCAACTTAAAAACTGAAATGGCCGTTGATTCTGTCATCAGGAAGCTTGCAAGGAACTAAGATCAAGTCGCCTTTTCTTGAAGTTACTTGAAGCTGTACTCAAAACAGGGAACAGAATGAACATTGGAACAATAAGAGGTGGAGCCAAGGCATTCAAGCTTGATACTCTCCTTAAGCTAGCTGATGTCAAGGGAACAGATGGAAAAACCACCCTTCTTCATTTTGTTGTTCAAGAAATTGTTCGGTCGGAAGGATTTAGAGTATCAGAGAGCATTATGGGCAAGATTAACCAGAGAAGCAAGGGAAACAAGGCACGAGATAAAGAAGAAGACTACAGAAGAATGGGACTCGATCTTGTTTCTGGTCTAAGTATCGAACTCTGCAATGTCAAGAAAACAGCTACCGTAGACTTGGATGTTCTTGCAAGCTCTGTCTCCAATTTATCAGATGGAATGAGAAAGCTGCATCAGCTAGTTTACAAAGACTTGGCAACAGAAGAAAAAACTGGGAACTTTGTGCATTCCATGAGAACATTCTTGGGTTATGCAGAAAGGAACCTGAAAGAATTGCAGGAAGACGAGAATCGAGTTCTGTTAAACGTTAGAGAAATTACAGAATACTTCCACGGAGATGTGAGTAAAGAAGAATCAAACCCTCTTCGAATTTTTGTAATTGTAAGAGATTTTTTGGCCCTGCTAGATCATGTCTGCAAAGAGCTTAGAACCCTGAAAGCTCCAAGCAGTCCTATTCCCTTATCTCCATACGGATAGAAATTAAATGTCTTGATTTTTGTCCATAGTTTATCACACACTTGATAAAAAGAAAAAAGAATCCCCTGGTTTTCCCTTCGTTCCCTTCCTTCTCTGGGTAATGTATTTGGAATTCAATTCAAAATCTGACTTCTATTAGTTAGAAGGACTCTGAATTCTCACATTACACCAACAAAAACTAAGCTAAGATGAACTTAACTTGCAAGACCTGATATCAAACAAACAAACAAAAAATAAAAAGAATACTCAAAACTCTGCTTGCATTTTTACAATTCATCGTATGAATCCTCCTCAGTAGTATCAGAGGAGCTTCCTCCACTCTTCTCATATGCCTTCTTTATAATAGGATTGCAAACGGCTTCCACCTCTTTCATTTTCTCTTCATACTCATCCTTCTCTGCATTTTGGTTATCATCCAACCATTCAAGAGCATCCTTCACAGAACCCTCAATCTTTTCTTTGTCATCCGAATCAATTTTATCTCCAAGCTTGTCATTAATGGTGCTCTTCATATTATAAACGTATGTTTCCAATTTGTTTCGAGCATCAATCCTCTCTTTCACCTTCTTATCTTCCTCAGCAAATTCCTCTGCCTCCTTTACCATCCTATCGACCTCTTCTTGGCTGAGGCGTCCTTTATCATTGGTGATGGTGATAGATTTTGATTTCTTTGCTGCCTTATCTTCTGCTGTTGCGTGTAGTATCCCGTTGGCATCAACTTCAAAAGTCACCTCAATTTGAGGAACTCCCCTGCAAGAAAAACAGACAATAAATTCAATCATAACTGATCCACAGAAGTCAGAATAACAAGGGATTGTAATATCAGAAGTTCTACCCACCTTGGGGCCGGAGGAATGCCAGATAACTCAAACTTCCCTAGTTCACGACAATCCTTTGTTAAGCTCCTTTCACCTTCAAAGACCTGTATGCCTGATTAGTTAGTTATCTAGATCAAAGAGATTAATTATAATATAATTTCTGCAAGCATATCCATATTTCTCTCCTACCTTTATTGTCACTGTACTTTGTTGATCCTGATATGTTGTGAAAACCTGTGATTTTTTAGTTGGTATCACTGTATTTCTGGGGATCAATTTGGTCATTACCCCTCCTACTGTTTCAATTCCTAAGCTCAGGGGAGCAACATCGAGCAAAAGAATACCTGCATAGAAAAGAACAAAGAAGATGTAATCAGCATAAGTGTTTATCCTAAACACATATGCCAAGATGCAATATGTTAAATCATCAGTTCTGAAATGCTTACCCTTTGTTTCTTCACCACCTTCGCCACTCAGGATTCCACCTTGAACTGCTGCTCCATAGGCTACAGCTTCATCAGGATTAATTCCCTTGCTCGGTTCTTTCCCATCAAAGAAGTCTCTCAATAACTCCTGCACCTTAGGGATACGAGTACTTCCACCAACAAGCACAATTTCATTGATGTCAGTTTTCTTCATCCCTGCATCTTGCAACGCCTGCTTCACTGGTCCCATTGTCTTTTTGAACAAATCCATGTTTAGCTCTTCAAATCTTGCCCTTGTAAGTGGCTCAGAGAAGTCAGTTCCATCAAAAAGTGCCTCAATCTCAACACGAACTTGATGCTGGCTACTCAAGGCTCTCTTTGCTCTTTCACACTCTTTCCTAAGCTTTCCAAGAGCCTTTTTATCCTTGCTGATATCTTTGTTATACTTTCTCTTGATCAACTTAACATAATAGTCCATCACTCTATGATCAAAGTCTTCTCCTCCCAAGTGAGTGTCTCCATTGGTAGCAAGGACCTCAAATACACCATTATCAAGGCTCAATATGCTAACATCAAATGTACCACCACCAAGATCAAAAACTAAAATGTTCATCTCTTTTGATTTCTTATCAAGACCATAGGCTATTGCTGCTGCAGTTGGCTCATTAATAATCCGAGCTACATGTAGCCCAGCAATAGTTCCTGCATCCTTTGTGGCTTGCCTTTGTGCATCGTTGAAGTATGCTGCAAAACACAAGCAACAATGTTTGTGATTGAGAAAGGAACTCTCTTACCTACATAACTTATTTGAATCCAAGATCATCATTTATTGCAAATAAATTCAAAAAACAACACCGCAGACAGTTCAAAATGCCCAAGTAGAGAAAGGGGCAGTGACTGAAGCAATCAGCAATTACATACCTGGTACAGTGATCACTGCACTTTTAATTTCCTTGCCCAAATATGACTCTGCTGTTTGTTTCATTTTCTGCAATATCATAGCAGAAATTTCTTCAGGACTAAATTTCTTGACCTCACCATCTTTGATCTTCACCTGTATGTAAGGCTTCCTCTCTTTGTTTACAATCTTGTAAGGCAACATTTTCATGTCTCTCTGCACCTCTGGATCATCAAATCTGCCAAATTACCGGAGATCTACATCAGGACAACACTTGAGGTAACCAAAAACAAAAGGAGTATTTCAGATTTTCAATAAACAGTAACCGAATTCCAAACTTACTTTCTGCCTATCAGTCTCTTGACATCAAAAACAGTTCGTTCCGCATTGAGAGCAGCTTGGTTCTTTGCTGCTTCTCCAATCAGACGCTCAGTATCAGTAAAGGCCACCCAAGATGGTGTGATTCTATTCCCCTGGTCATTCGCTATGATCTCAACATTCCCATTTTTATACACACCAACACAAGAATACGTAGTCCCAAGATCAATACCAATAACCGTCCCAAGATTCTTCTTTTGCTGAGCTTCCTCAGCAGCCAATGTCAATCCTAGCAAAAATTCTTCACAAAACCTCATCACAATATTAGTCTCACATAACACCAATATGCTTCAACTGAAAATCAAAGCTAAACAAAAATCCCTTTTAGCATATCCCCAAACTAAATTGAAAAGCAACAAACTTGAAAGGAAAAAGCAAAAAAAACGCATCATATTCTTCAAGATAAGTTCTTGAAAAGAAAATAATTAAAAAAAAGCATGATCATTAAAATGCATGCAAGAGAATTTTACCTGAAAGAAAGAGGAGAATAATGCAAAATTCTTTGTTGCTGTATCCCATAATTTTGTAGTCTCCTCTGTGAACTTTTCTTGAAATTTAGAGTGGATTGTGGAATGGATCAGTGGAAGTATGGATTGAATCATGGGGAGGGAAGGAAGATTTGGTAAGGTTTTATAAATATACGTATAGTTTTGAGGGGGGCGAGGGGGAAATTTGCAAATGCTAGAGTGTTCTGGCCGTTTTGTATGGTGACTGCTCGTTAGCTTAGTTCCACTTTGAACAACCAATCAGAATAGACCGCGTATGCGATTGTGACGAAATAGTTTTAGCACGGTCATTCCCGAAAGTTCTTGATCTCTCCTAGAGAAAGTTGTTAAAAACAGAAATAGGACCATTGCCTCCAAAATGTTCAAGAGAAATACAATTTTTCTTTTTATATTTAATCCGTATTATATGATGTTATGAGGTAAAATATATATAGTGTGTATATACGTTTTTTCTAAAGTAAATTTTATCTCATTTTCTGAATTATATACGTACATTAACAAAAAAAATTTTAATTGAAATTAATCAAAATAATTAAAAATCAATTTACATTAATTAAAATAAAAACTCCAAATACTTAATGTACTAAAGAGTACCATCAATTTTTTAAAATTTTTCTTTTTCTCTTTTTTTGGTGAAATGGACTAATGCCATAATGTCCTCTTATTATTATTAATAACAAGAAATTGCACCTCTGGATTATTTGATGATTGTCCGAGGAGGAATCAACAATTTCACAACCTGATCTTCGTTCGAGTACAGAAACAATAACGTACCATACTTACTGAAAAAATTAACCTAAAAAACACGTAAGTGATAATTAGGATATACTCCAAAACAACATAGAAATGGAATACAGAACCAACCCCTTCAAAAGAAAAAGAAAAACGGGTTCATATACCTTGCTTCTTGATAAATCTCTCTCTTCTCGTTATTGTTTCACCTCCTTGATTTTCTAGGCAACCAATCAAAAATGGAGAAATCTTCACCTGGGAAAGAGCAAATCATCTCCATTTGCAAACTTCTGAGAGTAACAGAAAAATCCCGAGCTTCATCCATGGCTTCTCGAGCCCCTTTTAATGCCTCCTCCATGTTCGGGTTCACAAGGTAAAGGGAGCATATTTGGCCAAGTATGCGATCATGCCTTTCTTCGTACCTCATCAACCTTAGTTCAGCTTGTTCCAGTGCTTTATTTATCATCTCTAGTTTCTCCCTTGCTGTATTCCTTGCTTCCCATTTCCTAATATTTGGCAAACACACAAAAAATGCAGCTGAGAAGCCTAATAGTGTAAAAACCAAGCGGCTATAGTCCATCTAACCTTTTTTTCCCAGCACAAGAGAAATACTTCCTTTAACGAAGGCTAACTTGTTAGGTTCATTTTTATTTATTCTCTTTCAGTTTTCCAAACAGAATATTGCACCTCTCTCTCTCTCTCTCTCTCTCTCCCCTTGTTGGAAAATTTTAGAATATAAATAGATTTTAGCCCAGGATGGAAGTTTAGAATATTGTTTTGGCTAATTCCCAAAGTATAACATCAATCTTATCTTGCAGCAATCCAAAATTCTCTACATCAGAAACATTTTTAAGCTCTCAAATTTGTTGAGATCAACACTGACTAAAGGCCTTCTTTCCCCTACCCCGGTCTCCCCACACTCTCATAACCGGGTGTCTCCGCCTTTTTAGCTGCATCTTAAAGTCGAACGGATATGTTTTTAAAAATCTTTAGAAAACATGACTCCCATGAATCAACCTCTTAATGATCACAATAGAATTAGATACAAACTTCTAGATCTATATCAAATGCACTTCAGACTCACAAGAGAAATGACTGACCAAAAAAGAAAAGCCCTACAGGTACCTCAATGTGTACTCTTTTTATGCAGCTTAGCAGTCAACCTTCCTCTAACTGTTTTCTTATCAGGCTTGTGTTTGAGTGATTTTCTCTTCTTGGGCTTTCTACATGTCCTCTCCCTCTCTAAGCGCTGGCGACGGATCTCAGGATCAGCCCAACCTTTTCCCCATTCAGCAAAACTTGAATAAGGCTTGCACTCCTTTGCAGAAAGTAACATATCTGCCTCTGGATATACATAAAAAGCTTGGTCCTCGGATCTCAAAAATTCCAACCCTAATTCTGTTGGCTTAGGGAATTTTATCTGAACACGAGTCTGAAATGCAGGAGATGGTCAATTCATATTGACAAAAATCACTGACAGAAAGTATAGAGATACACACACATGTTTATAGCAACGAAGGCCGCTTGAGATATTCTAAAAGGAAGACAGAATTCACTACTTTTATAACCAGAACTCCAACACCCGTGGATATAATATTACATCAGTTAATTTAGTTACTGAAATTTGAGATCGTACAAAAAGACTACATATTGAGATCATACCAAGTAATCATCTTCCTTGATAAGTCCTTTATCTTCCAAAATACGGGCAAGCCCTCTCCACCATGAAAGGTCACTTGAAGTAAATTCTTGATGCTGCATTGCATATGATCAAAAGTCAAAAGTGGAATGCAATTAAAAGTAAAAAGTGGAACCATAATAGCAATGCAGCATACTGATGTGAGAAAATTGATTTTCTTGAAAGGAGTGAAAGCACAAGCTAAATAGTTCCATATCCTCTCCTGGAAACAAGAATGAAGATACCAGGAAGGCAAAATGTAGAGTTCTGGAGCAAAGTGGGTAGAAAAATGCAGCATAAAAGTTATAACCCAGGAATTTGCAACACAAGCAAAACAATTCCAAAATAGCAAAAATAGCTAGTAAGTTCAAAAGAATGAGGTGCACCAGCATCTGCCCCGGAAGGAAAAAATGTATCTGATGGAGTGTAATAATCAGTCTCTTGATAACTATATTTTATAACTCATTCCATGATCCAATTGATGCAACTAAGTTGAGGTAGGATACACATTATGAGTTTAACAAAATACCAAGAACATCTTCCAGGAAAGACTTGAGTTATTTGGAGAGGTATGAACATAAGCATGGAAAAACACGTAATGTCCACACCACAACGTTTTTAAAAATAAAATATTGAACACTGAAAAAGGGTAAAACACAGGAAACTATCACTTGTATTTCAAGTCTCACCTAAAAATAAAATAAAAAAAAGGTAAGTGGGGACATCTCATTCCTGCAATATTCTGAATCAGAACATATATTCATGTTAATTTTTAACATACGTAATCCTGGTTAAAACCAAGTTTTTTGTTTCAATTAGAATAAGACAATTTCTTTATGTTGACTTGGGTAAGATTGCGAAATAAACTCATGGGAAAAATCATGAAGTACCTGTTCCCTTATTTGACTAACAATTGTCTTGAAGTTTTGCTTCTCCATAAACCTTCCGGGTGTGAAACTACCATGCATGGAGCCATCATCACATGATATGCCAGGAAAACTTCTTTCTTCCTGAAATACAAATTGAAGCAAGTGAAGAAGCAAAGAAAAGGAGCACAAACATAGGACAGATATATTATAACAAAAATGAGACGGTTTCAATTTTCAATAAGTCTGAATTACTTTTCACAATGAAAACGAGAACTGAAGGAAAATATTGGCAGATCATTGATGTGAGAAGTTGTACTAACATGGTAAGAAGCAATAGTCTCCATAAAGATCATTGTTTCAGACTTCAAATTCTCCAGAGCAGGAGGTCCTTTAATGCAGACATCACACCTGTGGTTGAGAAAGTATCAATTGATAGATATGACACAAATATAAAACTAGAGATAAAACTGAAGAGAGAGAGTAAATCAGTGACAAAACTTTAATAAAATTCGTACAGATGAAAAAATTCAAGTAATACATTCAACTGACAAGCATGAAGATGCAATTGTACCAAAGTGTTTCATAGTTTTAAGAAGATACAGGACGATCATAACTATCCAAGTCCAAGTCCAACCCTTATCACTGATATAAGTTAATGTATGTCAAAAATAGTAAAAGAAACTCAAACCATTGTGGAGCGCATAAAGGTCCAAAGCACTTGTAAAAAGAGAGTGGTTGATGTGTTGCAAGGTCCTATAGCAGCTATCTGATTTTCAGCTAGGTTCAATCACTAATATTTCTTTCATTGCATGGAGAGACACTAGAAAAGCCAATCTTGAAACTGAAATCATTATAACATGATAGCATAAAACTTATGACATACAAGAAACACTTATCCTGGCTAAACTGCTCGCCAAAGTATTCCACCAGTGTCTTGACCCTACAAGAAGTGGTACGCATTCCATATCTGCAGGAAATAGAGTAAATAAATACCATTTACAACATTTTTAAAACAAAGCACTTTTTGTTGTGGATATTTTGTTAACCTGAAGCAATCAGAGAGCATCTTGTATGCCTGTTTAGTTTGTTCTTTACTCCTTTGACTTGGCAAAAGTGTGGGTGTTCTCAGCAGGTTTGCATATAGTACTGCTTGACAAAGTAACAAACAGCTTGAAAATAAAGGAGTGCTCCAGCAAACTCCCATCGACATCTTTTAGACATAAAAATTAAGAAAGCATAAAAGGTTACTAGGTCATGCTTGATATAATCCCCTAGTCCCATGCTACGTAGAAAAATCTCAAAGGACTAACCACAATCTGCCAATTTTCCATCCCGGCCAGCACGGCCTGCTTCTTGATAGTACGCTTCCAGACTCTGCATATAAATAAGCAATACTATTACACCATGTAAAAATGCAAGATCAACATATGAATAAGATGCAGGAAAAAGGTTGCAACATTTAAAAGAAATGCAAGCATTCTATCTGGAAGGAGACATGAAACAGACTATCAGCCAGAGTACCTTCCTACAAAATGATTAAACTAAAGCAAAATCTGAATTTCAAGTGCATATTTTTCAAATTTATACCTGTGGCCATCCATAATGAATAATTCGTCGGACATTCGACTTGTCAATGCCCATTCCAAATGCAATTGTTGCAACAACCACCTGGGGTCCAAGAAGAGTTTATAGTCTCAAATATAATCAACTAAAAAAACCAAATATCTCATATTGCTGTAAAAGCAGACAGCTTAAAGAGTAAACTGAATTGCAGTATTAGGAACAATTACTTCAATAAAATAAAATACAATGAAATAAAAATTATGCATAGTTACAGTAGAATCTTCTGATCCAGTGATTGAACATCACCATGCATAGAGGTTACCTTTTTTTTTTTTTTTTTTTT
>LVCA01018639.1:95342-106421 GCA_004801955.1 Calotropis procera
AAAATTGGTCGGAAATTTCCGTTCCCTGCAAAACGAAAAAGACGAGGAAATTATTTGGGGAAATCGGAAAGTTTCAAAACCCTAAAGCGCGAGATAGAGAGGAAATGGTGCAGCTCGCTTGTTGTGCGTTTATTTTGGGTAAGCAGCGATAAAGTGATTGAAGGCTAAATAAAATAAAGGAGGGATTCCAAGAAAATCGAGCAGAGACGCCGTACATGTGAGCTGATGTATAGGGTACTTTTGTCATTTCAACTATGGTAAAAAGAATAACTGATAATTTGGACATTTTTACTTCCCAGAAATCAAAAAAGTATTGGACTTTTTTATTTTTATTTTTAATTTTTTTCAACCGATCTAAAGAGTTCATTAGGAGAAATTTGCTTGATTAATCTAAAATACGAAGTATTGGAATTTCTATTCCCACATTTTATATATAAATAAATTTAAATATTCAAATTTAACCCCCTTCACACTACAAGCTAGAGATGTGAACTCAAGAAAAGGTATGGTGGTTTCTCAAACTTTTATTTCCTTCAACCTGTGGGAGATTTGCCTTATGGATAGAATTTCTGAAAAGTTGAATTTGATTAAGATAGATAAAATATTTCAAATTACGAGTAAATCTTAAGATAGGACATAAACTCGTTTGGAGGAACAGCATATATATATATATCTATAATTACAAAATTCATTTTTTCTTCAAAGAAAAAGTTCCGAGTATAGAGTACACAGCAATGGATGGAATCGTCAACAGGACGTAATTACATAACTAATATGCCAATGCATGTATTGATTGAATACCTCCACTATGTTTACCCAGAAGTCCTGGACTCCCAAATGAATGGGCAAATATATCTCTTATTTGATCTTTCAAAAAGAACATGACTAAGAAAAGTAATAGCTCAAGTAAAATTGGGTTTCTAGGCCATGTAATGTTGGAAATGAATAGCTCAGAGTCTAAGCGTCATCGACTCTTTGGTTGGGAGGAGTTCCAGCAAGCCACCCCCATACTCCACCTGAGCTCTGTCGTTTTGTACTTAGAGCAGCTTGTTCAGAAGCAGCTTTTTGCCGATGGAGAATTTCCAGCTCTTTTTGTAAGGTCTCCATTGTTTGTAACTTCTGTCGCAACTCTGCAACATCAACCTGTCAATTGAACAAAACTTGTTAACAAACCATCTTTCATCTTGAACCAAGAGAAAACATCATGAACCCAAAAGAGTAGACAACTCTTCTATTCGTTAAGTAGGCACATTCTCATTCGCATGGTGAAGCCATGATGAGCACATCTATGGCCCCTTAAAATGCTGTATTTGTAATAAGAGAACCAAGGGAGATTAAATTGACAGCTAAAGTTTTCATTGTTGTGACAATATTTTATATAGTTGCATAAGACTGTCAGGGGGAAAAGCTAAATGTATAAAAGTATCATTCACTTTATTCTAGGTTCAAATAATTAAAAAGGGTTTTAAACTAAATCGAAACCAAGTGCAGTGCTCAAAATTTGCAAAACCAAGCAAATGATAGAATATTGATTCTTGATACCTCGAGTTTGAAACATCTAGACTGTTCAACACCAAGTTGGCCTCTTACAGATTGAAGTTCCTGTAGATTGTCAATTGTAAAACTTAATCAGGTTCAATGAATCCAAAAAAAAAGAAAAAGAAACAGTCTTCTTCTCATAAGAAACTATGGCGTCTGCTTATTTGCAAAACAGTTCACATTCATAGCTTTGTCAGAGGAATCAAAGCACCATACTTGTTTCTGGGGTCAAATAACACTTGAAAAATATAAGACAATTATCAAATCTTATTCAGATAAGTAGCCAATACTAGTATAAGGAGGTTCCTTGGCTTTGCATACTTTGCTTGACAAGTGTTACAAAAGTAAGGTTAGTTACAGAAAAATCTAAAGCAAGGAGAGAGATGAAGGTGAACGAAAGTACAATGCTTAGCTAAAAGTAGACAATAGAAATAACTACAGAATGAAGAAGAAATGATATACTGGTCGAGGGGGTGACATGGAGGTAAACATGTTAACATTTGATAAAAGTCCGACAGAGAAGATACATGATACTATGAAACAATAAAAATAATCTATAAAGCTTCGTGAAAAAAGAGAGAGATTTTTCTCTTTTGTTTAAACTTGATTAATGTTGACAAAAAAATTAAATTATAAAACAGGTTACCAAAATAGAAAACCATTTATGTAGAGAAAAAGCACAACAAAAATATAAAAAAATAATAATAATAATTAAAAAAAAAACCTTGTAAAGGTCTGCATTGCGAGTCTCAGCATCCACTAACTCTTGCTTCAGTTGCAGGGTCTGTAGTTTCTCCTTGTTAAGGGACAATGCTAGTTCATTCTTCTCCACATTAATGGAAGTTATAAGGAGTTCGCTTGTTTCTTCAAGCTTGTTTACCTGTATGACATTAAAAAACAAACAAAAGGAAGGAGGTTAAATTCAAACAAAAAGGTCAATTTCATACTACCTAATTGCTTACTGTAAACAACCTACTCCTGTTCACCCACTCATGAATGAATGCCTGTTTGGAAAAGAGGAGAAATGCATGCAACAACAATGTAAACTAAAAAGATCACAAAATATTCCTAAAGCATTTCTTATGTATTAACTAGATTTAACTTTGAAGAACTAACTTGATTTGCTACTATTAATCAGCAGTCGTCTTTTGGGAAATGAACAATATTAATAACTTATGTAACAGCACTTAATGTGGCTAACAAAATCTCAACAAGGTTCATGTGCCTCTGAATGAAGTGCAAGCAGCCTCCTGTGACTCGGTTATCAGTATTGTCTAAGAAATTAAAAGGGTAAACCTCCCATTAACATTTTGGTTAAAATTTTTCAATAAGCAATAGAACATATAAAAAGAATTATTCAATCTTCAAACCTTTTGCAGCCTAATATACACTTAAGATTTTATCTTATCATGAAGATAAACCAAGAGAAAGCGTTATCCCATGAAAACAAGTACTTATGAAAAGTTATTCAGAATCATAAATTACCACTTGCTGGGAGTCTAATATGATTTCCCTTGTTTTCCCTTCTTCCCGTGTTTCAAATTCTGATTCTATATCTCTGGTGGCATTTGTGGCATTATGCACAGCAGAAACACTGTCAGGTACTTGAGTTTCAATTATCTTAGATTGCAAGGTTGATTTGTGGCTTGGTTTAAGGACATTGACCTGAAAGACAGCATAAACAAGGAAGTCTGCAAAGTTAACAAGGTAAAAGCTTCAAACTCAAAAGATAATAATATGGAAAGAAACTATCAAACCTCATTGTTGTACCGCCCATTATATCCTCCAAAAGATACAAGAACATCTTCACCATTGTAAGATCTCAAGACCAAACTCAATCCCTGTAAGATGAGAGAATTTATTGGATATTAAATTTCTCTGAAAAAAAAAAACAATAAACTGGGTAGAAGTTCCAAGTTTAACATGCTCTCATCCAAATCCTTGAAGCTAAGTCCAATTAAGCAATCAGATCATATAGTTAATAGCCATGTCAAGTATGTATGTCACACATTACTAAGTGCTGTTTTATTTGTCATCATCTAATTCACGAGGACACATTTAGTTATACAATTCCTGCAACAAATAAGCATACTCCAATTATTGACAAGAAAGAATAATTGTTAAATCAGGGATCAGAAGCAATGGGTCATCCTAAGAAAGGAAATTCATCAATAACATAATATCTGATCCAATAAATGTCTTCATGAATATACTTTTATCCAAGAAATGCTAGAAGTTTGTGATTTCTTATTAAATCTAAAAACAGACTTTAATATGCTGTAATTCTGATTAAATCTAACCCCACCATATTGCTAGTCAGGAAACACTACTTTTTGGCTTACATGAAGAAACAAACATCCTTCAAATGAAACATGAGTACCAATAATTCTCAGCCCCTGCTAAATTTAGCAATCAGTTTAATCAAACCATTAAGGAAAATGACTAAAAAAGAATTTATTCATATTTTAAAGCTAATTCCATGCCGAAAGTATATAGAAGACAATATCCTCGTTATTATGATATCAACTTGGTTAGTGTTATTCATAAAGGTCAATCAACCAGATCTTATTGCCAAGAGAATTGATCATCACACAAGTATCTGTAAAACCTTAACAAATGTGGAATCAGCAAAGATAAAAGACTGTAACACTTGTTTATTTACTAGTTAGTCACCTGGATTTCTGGAGCATGCAACTGAATTTCATATTCTGTTGAAGCAAGGGCTTCTACATCCTTCCCACATCATTCACTATTGTTATCTTTAAAATGGAGTACTAAATGTGTTTTGTATTAGCATATTAACTTATAATAGGGTAAAAACTCAAAACACTTAAACTAGATAGCTTCCCATGTAAATCAATGCTGCATAAAATATATGCAAACAATTAAGGATAAAAAATTACTGAAGCAATTGAAAGATTGGTAAATTGAGGATAAGTTTTTCATTAGTTAGTAGCAGAATAATATAGCATATATATTCAGACCACGTATATAGTAAAGGATTACATTCAGAAAACTAAATCAGACAACTGTGGCTACAATTACCCATAGAGAAATACTCAGTACAAAAAGGCAATACTCAAAAGAAGAGCATCTCAGGAGTAGTAAAATTCAGATGATGTACCTCACTAGCAAGAGGTACACGTCCTTGAACAGTTGTTACAACGGACCAAACCAATGTAGACATATTTAGTACAACGGTCTGACAAGCACCTGAAATATATAAAGAAAGTAAGAATCATTGGAAAACTTGTTTACTATAGTGAATGTAGCAAGGAGCAATATTACCAAAGAGTTAGTGTCATTTGAAAACCCAAGCTAGAATTTGCATGTATGATTAATGTAATTGAGCTTTCACTTCCAAGATTTTAGTAGCTGAATAAGATAAATTATATTGTAGAGCAGCCAATGTCATCAGGTCCTTGATTCAGGAAGAGTAGATGAACAAAGCACCACATTGTTAAACTAGTGAGGAAGAGGATCATTGAGTTCCTTGTCTAGCACAAACATTTTGAGAGAACGCAGAGACAGACTTTCTAATGGGTAAAGTACATTTTTCAAAAGATTTATGCCAATTTTTGAGAAATGCTAAGACCTGATATTAGTATGTACTTTCAAATAGGAAGTTTGGTTGGTTAGTTGACAATGCATTAATCTCTTAATTTTACACATTTCAGGGTTCAACTGTGCACATTGGAAGATGTGGAAATAATTTCCTTACACTTGTCAAAATAACAATGCTATACAAATGACATCTTAATTTGGTCAAGGTTTAATTAATTGTCCCAGGATTCCATAGCTAACAAGTCGGTGATATGTGGATATCTAGATATCAACAAAATCCAGCGTAAAAGCCATTCTTCTCACAAGATAACCAACTAGCGATCAAAGAGGTATATATAAGCACTACTCCATTAATAGTTGCAGGTATTTGAAATTATATAACATAGAGCAACTAAAATTGGTAGATTATGCTAAATCATAGAATATGACAGTCAGAACTTCATATGTAGCAGTAAACTGACTTAAGAAATCCATAAATGATGTTCATCCTGTATCATTCTCCAAATTTTGTTAAAAACACCAGCTTGAGAAGGCTTAAAGGATCCAAGAACAAATTCATTTTGATCCTAGAGAAAAATTAAAATATAGAAGCAAAAAGATTGGAGCAACATGTATCTCCTGATGCTTTCAAATTATCTTATCCAGATATATCATTTTATTTGATTTGAGAAAATTTAAGACAGAAATTCATGTAAACAGACTACCATATTTATTGTCGCCTCCTCCAACAATAAACCAGTTTTCACCTACTGCTGCACCTGCATGTCCAGCTCGAGCGGTTGGGATATCACCCTGTTGTGTGGGCCTTGACCACTCCATCTGCAAAATAGAAAAAATAAAATAAAATGCTATACAAATGACAATTCAAATCAGAGAGTTAATTAGAACAGCAAAGTGGTCGTCTCACTGTTTGCATATCAAGGACATGCAAATCGTTGAAGCAAGTAGCATGTGAACCTCCACCAAAGATAAGAAGGAATCGGTCTGCATGCACAGCAGCAGCATGATCAGACCTCGGTGAAGGAGGCACACCCCTACAAAAACATAAATTTTTTATAACATTGGTCCTAATTTGGAGATGAATTTAGTTGATCAATGCAAATTAAGCAAAATATTGAAAAAGCACGGGTTCATGGATATTGACATACTAAAACTTTGAAATTACAAAAAATATCATACACAGTTTCAATTTCATCCCAGGTCAATGTCTCCAAGTCCAGAATATGTAGGTCATTCAAAAGAGAGCGCTTTGCACCTTCTCCTCCAAATATTACTAAGCTCGACCCCACCAATGTAACCGAATGTCCTCCACGAGAACCCTGAAAAACCATAACTTCCTCTCAAATAAAGAAATTCATCTGACTAAGTAAAAAGAATGTAATGTTTTTAATATTACAAATGCATATAAGTAATGACTTCAATTCTATATGCCAGAACAAATCACGCAATTAAAAGAAGAGAAGAACACAACCATACCCAAACTTCAATTTTCAGCTTATAATTTCCTAAAACCAAATTATATGATCAGGAAAGCAAACTAACTAATTCTGTCTATAGAAAGATTTTCAAAGACTTAGCAGTCCATTTGGACGCCCATTTTCTTTCAGAATTTTTTACTTATTGAAAGTAAATCTTCCATTAATTAAGTTTTTAATATTTATCTATAGAAATTTCAAATCAAATGTCTAAATTAAAAAAGTGTTTTCTTGCCAAATTATAAATCCAAAACTTAAGGGAAAAAATGACCGTCCAAATGGACGTATAAAGTTGAGGAAGAAAAGGCTCTCATTATAAAGGGAAAAATTAATAAAAGATGGCCATGAGGTAAAGAATATTTACCGGTGGCTTTCCATATGTCATCAAGGTTGACCAGCAAGAAGTTTGGAGATCAAAAACCTTCACTGTCATAGTAATAAAGAAATTAAGAGGAAAGCCCATTATAGACATGCTCAAGTCAGTAACTTTCCATCAGCACAATATTCTCCACATACTCTAAACGCCTGAATGCTTAAACTAATAGAGAAGAGAGTGAACACTAACTTGATAACGATGCGCAATATGTAAACAATAGCAATAAATGGGATAAAACCAAAACTTAAACACGGGATGATCTTCTACTGTGATACAATGTTAAACTACCACCAATATGATGTGAAAATTTTAGATGATCTGGAAATTTAACATGATACAAGATGAATTAAACTTTTGACTCTACCCTCATTTATTTGATTATTGCTCACGTGATGGACATATTATTCAAATTTGTGTTTGCCTCATACATGAAAGGGTGGTTTAAATTTGACACCTCTCTAGCAGTTTAAGCTTTTAGATGAGATGAAAATTTAATATATAACAAGGAAGACAGGTCAACAACCAAATAACTTAAAATTCAGGCAGCAATATATTTAGCTCCAAAATACAACTTTATCACCAAAATAGATAGATAAAAGATAATTGAAATGTTGGAAACCCCCAACAGATATAAAAAGTCCAAAGTTCACAAAGCAAATGTGCAACAAGTTACAGGATGTTGCCGTATAGAGAGACAAAACTGCAGAATTTTTTTAATAGAAAACAAAATGTCATTTATTATCCAACAGAATGTGGTGTTGGTTACAACCATTATCCTTAGCAGCAGCACCACCCATCCCAACTTTCAAAATATATAACAACTCTGAAATAACTGATTTTAGAATGTTCAGTATGGTAAAGCTCATCTTATTCTGCAGAACTTTAGACCAGTACAAGAACAGTTGTCCTAGACCATCTTAAATCAATGACCCTGCACTACAATATCAGGAAACAGGCAGCCAATTACAAATGGGATCTCAAGATACAGAAAAGCTGAAGGAATGATAAAGGTAGCTTGAGAGAGTCATAAAACCCTTCTCATGATGACTAAAAATTTGAGGCTTTCAGGAACTGCAGGACTTTAGTCATGTATGCAAGTAAACTGGATAGACCATTTGGGGGGTGTAGTGAAAATTCAAAAGATAACAGGTATGGATCTTAAGACCAGAATGCCAAAAGCAGCCGAAGAAATTCTTACAGCAGCATAACCATTATGGTTTAAATGTTGCAGTATCCCTCACAACTGTGATCATATAATAAAATCAAAGACCAAGACAATTGAAAAAATGTGTAGCACTATGAACCAAACCTTCCATAGAATCTGATGGATCCTTTGTATGTCCACCAATTGAGAGAAGCTTTCCTTGCCATGCTATCTAAATAAACAGTGCATATCCACTTGGCATCAGCTAAAAGGACAGTATATGCTCGCACAAGTAGGAATTTTTTTTCTGTGCATTTCAAGCAAGTCCTTAAAAGTAAGATAAACTAACCAATGAATGACCCGCACAGGGAGTTATGGACCGTGGGGAAACCTCGGACCCTCCTCTGACTTCAACCTTAGACCAGGCCCAACTCTTCAAATCCAATGTCTGCATTTTTTTTCCACCACATGAGGTAGAAAAGAGGATTTAGACCAAGTATTTAAAAGAACACTTTGGGATCTAAAACTTAGAATCTTCAGTCAATTCTCTGGCTATGTTAAAAGCGCACAAAAATTATATGAAATTGCAAAACTTGCACAAACTTAAAGAATTAACTAAAAATATTTTTATTCAGAAAAAAAAGGGCATGGTTTTCTTCGGGAAATAAATATTAGTGTATATACAAAACTGAATAAGCAAGCTTTATTAGGTAATATTTGGGTAAATGCTGTAAAAATTATAAAGGGAGAATCTTCAAGTGATATTCTAGAGACGACAAGATATATTGGGAATAAGAATGCCTGGTGAGAATATTTGTCAAACCTGGAGATCACTTAAGTAACGTCCATTATGGTTTCCACCAAAAATATACATTTTATCATCAATAACAGCTGCTCCATGCTGTGAATGCAAGAAATTCATTATCAGCACACTGGAGACAGCATAAGAATATAAAAGATTATAAAATTTTAGTAACTTGCACAACCTCATATCGAGCTTTTGGGTGTGGACCAGAGACTGGAGGTGCAACCCATTGATCATAGACGCTAACAGAACCAAAGCCTTCAGAAATAGCATCTGAATCCTGAGTTTCTGGTAAACTTCCATTTTCATCACGAATTTCTTTTGGCTGAGGAGAACTAGTACCATTATCAATAATTTGCTCCACTTTTGTATTATGCTGAGGCAAAAGGAAGGATGCATACGATATATGAGAAGAGTGAAGCAGTACCATTAAAGGTGATAAAACTTCACTACAATGAGATTATTACTCATTCCTGCCTTGAATTAAGCTGGCTGCTCTTGTTCTTACATATTCCAAGTTTTGCTGCATTCTCCTTCATCTTTGCTTGTATGATAATTATTTTCTCTATTTACAGATCTCAGATTTTAATCGTGGGCCACAGCATCATAAGTTCAAAATTTCGTCTAGCTCCCCAATTTAACAAGGGGATGAGGAAGAGTTAACTAAGAGGTGAGAGAAGAGTAACATATTGAAGATTAAAATACAATTGATCAAGAAGATTGTTAGAACATTTAACAGAATAGGATCATTTTTAATTCTTAATGAATTATCTCAGCTTATGAATGATGAGTTTACTTATTTTTACAACTTTAAAAGTTTAGAGATTATTGTTTTATGTTCCTTTTCCCTTAAAACTTTCTAAGTAATGAGTGTCAAAGATGGTTATTGGTAAATCTTAGATACCTTTCAACTCTATACATCTAAACCTAACTAAAACAAAACCATATTACTGCGTTGAGTATTGTACACCTATGACGAAGAAATATTTTATGTTGGGCTTTAGAGTCAAAATTTTGATTCAACTTGGGAACTGAAATTAGGTACAGAAATGTTCATCTCACTCCACGTTAACTGAAAATATAAGTATGCACCTTGAAGATCGTATATAAAGAATGTACCATGAAAGATCATATATTAACTTAACGACTCACATTCATTTCAACATCTACAACAGGCTCTGGTGTAAAACTTGATATTCTTGAATACCACCCAGGATCTTCTTCCTGTACACATGATGAGTAAGTGTGCTAAAGTTTCTTCATTCTACATGATCTGATTACAAAGGAATTCTAGAAGTATCAAAAGAACAAACCTCTAATATTTTAACAAAAAGACGCATTGCCTCTATACTAGCCAAGTTTCCCAACTCGTACCAACTACAGTTTAAAAGGGAAAAAAAGTGTTAGAACCAATTGTCAGGGGAACGTCAACATCCACATAGACATCATGGGTATAATAATAATTTAAATTTAAATTTAAATTTTTTTAGAAAAAACTGGAGTAAAAGTTATGTGAAATTTTTAATTAAATCTTTTTTTTGTTTCAATTTTGCAATTTTTGTGGCTCAAATGAGTAAAGGGTTCAATTGTTTACCGCTCAAACAACCATACCAATTAATCTTAAAGCAAGCTGACATTCTCAAACTCAAATCTATGAACCCAACCTCAGATCCCAATCCTAACCCACTACTATCATATCATTTATACATACATATATATATTGTACTTCTAAATGGGATGGTAATTAACAATATCCTTGGCATATAAATTTTCCCATTTCATCAGCATTTTACCAAATTGTTGTAGCTTACACCATCCAAAACCTGATTCTTTTCTGGTGTTACAATCGGGTCTCATTCGGAAAAGGAGACAAACAACTGAGATCAGTTAATATTAAGCAAATTGAAGCAAAGATCCACAAACCTCCTCCATTTGCTTTGCTCCACAGGACTCCATCCTTTGGGTTTGGGAATGTTACAAGGTCCCACAGTTGCCTGCAACAGTTAGAAAGTACTTAACATAAGGGTCATTTCACTAATAATATTTCACAAAACTGGCCAAGAAATTGTTTATTTAAGGGAAAAATGAACGACAAAATACAGTGTGCGTAGATCTTTCACTAGTATTAAAGCTCTTATTGAAATGAAAATCCACATTCTGAATAAAAAAAAAAAAA
>LVCA01018654.1:13941-24894 GCA_004801955.1 Calotropis procera
AATAAAAAAACTGAAAACCAAAAAGTAGGCCTTAGTGGAAGTTAATTGGAAACTTTTAGGGTCTCGGGGGGTTTGGACTGAGACCACCGCCATTGGAGTTTTAGTAGTGGACATGGTTCCGCGCCAACTTTTTGACTTTGGACCCAATATCCATGGTCAATTTTTTTACTGTATCCGCCCATTTCTTTGGGTAGAAGCTACTGGCTACAGAGACTCCTCCCACCCTTCACCTTCAACCCACCAACCCACCCACCAAAATCCAAATTCAAAAAAGTGAAAGAAAAGGATACATTATTTTTTCATTTTTCTTTTTTTTTTTTAAGGTATGGAATCCTTCAAATCTTGCGGATCTCTTTAATTATCTTGGAATGGATTTTATATATTTTAATCGTATCAATTGTTAAGATCTACCATTTTATTGGGATTTTATATATTAATATTATTGCATATAACGTTCCTCTTCTCCATTTCATTGAACCCGTGAGTGTTTCTTTAGATTCTTGATACCTTTTTTGGTTTTCGTTGTTCTTGAATTCTTTTCTTTTATGAACGTGTTGTTTATAATCCAAAAGTTGGCATACATGTGTATGTGTGTGTGTATATATATATATATGTATGTATGTATGTACGTATGGCGGTTATGGTCTTTGGGAGTTATAATTTATATGTTGCAGAAGAATGAATTGAAGAGTATGATTTTATTTTATTTATTTATTTTCGTTTGAATTGAACATTGTGTACTTCACTTGTTTTCGGGTTCGGAGAAGTAGGGTTATCCAGGTTTGAGGATGGAATGGAGACGTTTAGCTTGAATATCAAATTGGATTGTTTGTTCTTTATCTTTAATGGTAGGACATTGGGACTGTTGGATGCATATTTCGTGTTTGATATTGATAGACTTCATAGCACCTGAAAATTCTGATATGGTCTATCCAGAGCAGGGGGACCTATCATATAGAAAATTTGTGTGGAAATAATACAATTTAGAAAATATTTTATAGAAATGCTACAGTTCAGAATATTTTGTTCAAAAAGTCTTAGAATCAATTGGTGGAAGTTATGATTTGGGTTCATTTTTTATTTTTTTTAATCATTTCTTCATGAAATTATGGTGATTTTACTGCAAGATGGTGCATGCATATATACCTTGGTCAAACAAAAGATGAAAACCGACCTTCTTGGGTCAAAGAGTAGCTTAGCTAATGTCTTTACAATGATTTTTGTTCTTGTGCATTTCCACATGCACCACTAATCTTTTTTAAGATTAAATTATCTTCATTTTTTAATACTATAGTGATATCTAATCACTATGTCTTCTCTGTTCTCCACAGGTGTGGAGAATTCGGAATAAATTTTATTTATTTAATTACCAAAATGAGTGTCACCACACGTTCAACTTCTTCTGAGATGGTATTTACTTCCTATGGGAGTCTTAGACGGAGAAATATTTGTTGGCTATCATCAAGATCTTTTGGTTTGAGTGCATACGTAAAGAGAAAGGGTCCTGCTCTTGTTAATACTTGTGATGTGAGGAGAATGGCTGTTTCCAGCCATTTGGCACCGGGTCCCTTGGAAGGATTCTTCCCAGGGAAAACACGTCTGGAAGGAACCAATAAAAAGTTAAAATTCATTCGAACTTTGTTGATTGATAACTATGATAGTTACACGTATAATATACTCCAGGAGTTATCCATTGTCAATGGAGGTAAGCTCCTTTTCTACTCTTTTGTTAATCTCTTGCTTTCCTCCGGTGAAGTTGGGAGGATAACTTTATTCTTTGTATTCATTATTGAAGCACCTTATGTTGGTTAAGCTGGTTTATCGCATACTAGTTAATTGAGTTGTATCATTAATTGGTTAAACTATTTTTGGTTATGTCATACTTGAATTGTTACTTTTAGACTACAAATGGTAAATATCCAAAAATACTTTGAGCTTCCTAATTACAAAATAGAAGATGACTAGAAGGAAGCTGCGAGATTTAGCATTCCTAAGTACAAAATAGAAGTTGACTAGAAGGAAGCTGTGAGATTTAGCAGAAAATTTCCATTTTCTGGAAGTATGTTTTCTTGTGTGTTTGCATTTCATATGAATTGTTGGATTTCCTTGAATTAGCAGTTAGTTTTCAGTTTTCTCCCTGGTCTCCTCCTAAACATATTAAAATAAGATTTAAAGGCTAAATAGCCTAGGGGGTGTAAATTTGAGTTGATGCATATGAATTTTCTCGTTTGTACCAGCTGGAATTGTACCTAAATGAGTTTTTAGGTTGGAAGGGTGTAATCGTCCATATTGGAAATAGTTAGGTATTTATTATATAGGGGCTAAGGGTTTGTGTAGGGTCACAATTGACTACTTATCTATGATTTTATTCAGAATCATCTTGTCTGGTATAGCATGTTTACTTGAGATTTATGCCCTCTGTTCAATTACATTATTCTCATATCACATATATATTGATCATATATATGATATTTTTGACATCCCCTGAAAATAGGTTTTGGTAAATATTACTTGTATTATTGGTATAAACTGATTCTTGGCCTCCCAAATAAAATTACATAAGATATATGGTCATCTATTAAACACATGATTATATACCAAATGGAATATTCACCAGAAAGAGAGGAAAATGTTCTTATATTGACATTTCCAAATTCTAGGATCGTATGCATCACGAAGTGGTTAAATTTTCCATCTGTTAGTTGCTTTATTACTAGTGATACTCTCTATATTTGGATGCTTAGCCTTACCAACATGTCCCCTCATTTTAGCTGTTTTCTTTAGATGAGCTTATACACAAGAGACTTCTCGCATGTTTATCTTTGCTATTATTTTGCTCAGTGCCACCAGTGGTGATTAGGAATGATGAGTGGACATGGGAAGAGGCGTATCACTACTTGCATGAAGAGAAGGCCTTTGATAACATTGTCATATCCCCTGGACCTGGTTCACCCATGTGCCTGGCTGACATAGGTTAGATAAGATTTCTGTCAATTTTCATTGATTTATCCAACATTAAGAGTGCGAACAATTTCATTCTGCATTTCTTCTTCTTCTCTGGTGTTGCTCACTTAACTAATCACTTCAGCAAGTTACCTAAAGTGTCCTAGCCTTGTACTTAAAAATTGGCCAGTTTCGTCCTCGTATTATGACTTTTTAAAAAACTTTACTCCCTATTTTTATATATAAAATTTCATGATAGGGATTAAATGGTATTTAAAAAAAATGAAATTGGCTAATTTTTGAACAAAATGACTAAGTGGGATACATCAAAATAAAATGGGATTAAAATAAAACATTAAGAATTTATTTATACGAAAATTTATGGGGACGAAATTGGCCGATTCATATTATAAAGTAAGATACAACTTTAATAATAAAGTAATGATATTTGTTGCATATAAATTGTATGATATATAAGTAGTATATTATTTGATTCTTTCATAATTAATTCAGATGTATTAGTTAAAATTACAATAGTTACTCAGAATTGAGCTAAATTGAATATTAAACATTTTAAACAATTTAGAATTGAAATTCTGACAATGCAAAATTAAATTCTCTATCCTTATAAGATTCAACTATTTAAACAATTCAATGCTCACATTTCAGACTTCAGCCTTACCAAACGCCTCAGTAATGGAAGAGAGAAATTTCTAGAATTTTTATTTCAGAACAATATGCATTTTACTCTGGATCAACTTGATTGACCTCTACATGCTTATTGTTTAAACTGAATGGTGAACATCTTTTCTATTTCTTGGGATTTACATTTATGTGGAAGTCTATGAGATAATTTATTAGGTTAATTGATCATTTTATGGACCTATTAATGGCTTTTCTTTCACACTTGAGTGATGATAGTCAACTTCTATTAACTTTGGAGGAATAATTTACTAGAGCAATCTTCCTTTAAACATCAAAGTATTCACTATATCAATATTCTTAGCAGAATGAACGTTAATGATCTGTCACGAGTCGGGTACTAATATTGAAGATTGGTGTATCAATGTTGTGTTGATTTAAGATACATTTTTGTCATTATTTAGGGATTTGCCTTAGATTGCTGCTAGAGTGCAGAGATATACCTATTTTAGGCGTCTGCCTTGGGCACCAGGTACTCTGTATTACCTTGTACACTCATCTTATTTATCTGTTTCTATGCATCTAAATTTTCAAATTTATTAATTTTTTCCTTTTTGCTCTTTTTTCTTTTAATTTTTTTTTTTTGCTGTGATCGCATAGAAAGATGAGAATGCTGGAGTTATATATGTTAAGAAAGTGAGTAAGAATTTTTAGGTTAATATGTGAGTTGCACACTAATGTTTTCCTTCACAGGATCTACATTAAATTAGAATGAATATATATTTTGATATGTGGGTTTTACACAACCTAGTCCTATATAGAGGTTGTAGCTATTGAAAAGATAACACACATTTTTGTTCCATATCTTGTTAGGCATCTTAGTATAATGTTTGCATTGATGGCTGTTCCACTCCTACCTTTTCCACCTTGATCTGACATCTGCCCTAGCAAGTGTTTACTTTATAGTTCCCAAATTGTGTCTTGTTGAAACTTGGTATATTTTTGTTCTCTTTGACTGAAGTTATAGGAGTCTGGATAATAATTTTGAGTTGAAATAGATGAGCCAGACATTTGATGATCTATATATTCCCACCATAAGCTGTCCGATTAAGTATATCATGGAACAAATGTCAATTAAGGCAAATGCATTTTCCTCAAATATTTATCTATGAATGAGTGAGCTTGTAATACCAATCTTAAATTTAACTTGGCTCAACCTTTAAATTTCTCCACATTTCTGAACCACTACTAAATGGTCATGTACTATTCTTTTCTCTTGCAGTGTGGTAATCTATATTAGTTGCTATTATTTTTCCCCTCTCATACAGCTTCTATAGTCCAAAGATGTGAATAGGGGCTTACTCATCTAGTTTGAAATTATTTTCCTTTGTTCATATTTGGGACTGGGAAAAGCTTTACTTTCTCTCAGAATCCAGATCTTCAAATACAATCTAATATTATGTTAAATTTCTGAACAGGCTTTAGGATATGTTCATGGAGCTAAAGTTGTTCGGGCATCTGAGCCTGTCCATGGACGTTTGAGGTGTGTGAAATCTATATATAGAAGATTTCTTTGTGTTTAGATGTTTGTACAGAAATCCCTAATTTTTTAGGACAGTATGTTCTGTTATTCATTATCAATGAAATAAGGACTCTTCAATTGTCAATTAAATGCTAGATTCAAACTAGTGCTATTCATAAATAATATAAAGTATCCAGAGAAATGTGGGTATAGTTAATTCCTGTAGGTAGATTTTAAATGTTGATTTGTATCCTGAAAGTCTATCGGTATTTTACGTGAAGTTGAACGCAATTGTTTCCACTTATTCCGTGATAGTTTAATTCTGATCTGGATCCTAAAATCTCTCTGTAATTTACAGTGATGTTGAGCACAATTCTTGTAGCCTATTCCATGATATCCCCTCTGGGAGGAATTCAAAATTCAAGGTCAGCTGGATGGCTTCTATCAAATTAGATGAGGCTTGAAAGTTTGTTTCAACACAAGAAAATAGTTATTAGGTGCTTTTCAAATATATTCATTGTTTCAACTTAGAGAACCTTACTACTATTACCTAATGCTGGTTTAGTTCCTGTAGGTAGTTCGTTATCACTCCCTTGTTATTGACCCACAATCACTTCCAAAGGAACTCATTCCAATTGCATGGACGTCTTCCCCTGATGCACTTCCTTGTCTTGGTGTCCAAAAATCCGATTATGCTCTTGACGCTCTTGATAGGCATGAATTTATGAATCCATTTTCAACTAAATCACAGAATGGGAAACTGTTACCATCATACAATCATGAAGAAATGAATAGCGAAAAAGTACTTATGGGCATCATGCACACAAGTTGCCCTCACTATGGATTGCAGGTTGGGTTTTCTTTTCAAACATCAATACATCAGGTATAACAAAGTTGTAACTGCAAGGATTCTTTTGACTTCCAGTTTCATCCAGAGAGTATTGCAACCTGTTATGGAAGACAGATATTTGAGAACTTTGCAAACATCACTAGAGACTATTGGTCCAGGTTAAGATCATCCTCAAGTCATGATGTTTGTCATGCTGGTAAAAAGATCCCCTACTTGTTTTCCTGTAAGTACTCAAATAACATTTGTCTAAGAGGAGAGACTGTGAACTGCCAATTTCTACTTTCCTATCTAGGATGAAGGAGCTGTATTTACTTTTATTTGTAATCTTTACCATTCATATTTCATTTCAGATGTTGAGTATTACTTGCTTGACAGTTTGAACAATTTTGAGAGATTTTGTGATTTCTCCCTGCTTTCTGCATTTTAATTTCTTTTTTTAATTTTTTTTTATATATATAAAAAAAAAATTTAACTGAGGCCTCATATTTACTCTGAGTAGTAAAATTTGCTTAGCTTGCATGCAGATGCCTGATGTTAGCCAGCCCTTCCAAGATGTTGTCAGAAGTGAGCATATGATAAATCAGAAGTTCCAGGCAAAACCTTTTAGCTTGTATAACCCAGAAAATTTGTCACATCCACCCAGCAGTATCAAATTTGTGAAGTTGAAATGGAAAAAAATTTCATCACATGCAAGAGTAGTTGGTGGTGCAAGGAATATATTCAGCACAATTTTTGGAGATCAAGAAGCTGAGAACACATTCTGGTTGGATAGTTCCTGTGTGGAAAAGGTCTGCTCTTTATTCTAAAAATGCATTTTGAATTTTTCATTTCCTCTTTTTAAATTACATTTGAATTGTTCATTCCCTCTATAATATTTTTTAATTGTTCCCTCTCTCTCTCTCTATATATATATATGTGATCAAGAGTGAATCCTCTAGCAACAATTGGCAATCTGTTTAATGTTTTCTAAATGCTCTCTCTATAAATGTGTGTGTGTGTGATCAATTGTGAACCTTCTTGCAAAAATTGGAAACCTCTTAAAGTAATTGATATGCATAAAGTAATCTCTCCTTATCTTAATGTATTAACTTCTTCTATTGACCTTTTTGTGGACCAGGGAAGGGCTCGGTTTTCATATATGGGGGGAAAAGGTGGCACTCTGTGGAAGCAAATGTCTTTTAGATTATCAAATCAAAGGTTTGTGACAGCAAATTCTAGTATTAAATCCTTTAGTCGGAAATCATTTTTATTCATGAGTTTTGGGGTTTTCCTCTTCATACTTGATGAAGTTGTAGTTCCCTATTTTCAGTGATGCAGCAACAGATGGAAATGGTTATGTTTCAATTGAAGATGCTCAGGGCACTACTGAAACCATATTTACAGAGGATGGCTTCTTCCATTTTTTGAATAGGGTACTTCTTGAGCTGTATTTTATTTATTTATTTTCTTTTAATAAAGATTATCCTGGAATGAAACTTGAGTACCTTACCTCTAAAACAAACTACATTGTGACATGTTGTGATCAAGAAGGGCCTATGAATGCTTCCACTTCTACCATTCATTTCATGCATATGAACTTCATAATAATGTTTCTCTTTTGAGTTATCTTCATTTCACCAGTGGTATATTATTTTGATATGTGATTAATGTACTCTTCAATGTCAACTTTTTTACCAACTATACTTCTACTTCATTAAATATCCTAATACTTCTGTCTAAGAAATTTCATGCTATCTTAATTCTGTGCATTGTAAAAGATGTATCTATGTAGATCTAGTGTGAAACATCTATACTTTAGTTCTCTTTAACTTCTCCCCCATGAATGTGATGTTTCTTGTGAGTGGCTGTTTTAAGTTCATGGAAACAAAACGAGTTGGTGACTTTGACTTTGAATTACTAATGTCTTTTACTGTGTATCAGGAGCTACAATCAATTTGTTATGACACAAAAGACTATGAAGGATTGCCGTTTGACTTTTATGGTGGTTATGTTGGCTATATTGGGTATGTATAATAATTGTTTTGTGATATTGTTTTTCATATTTGATACATAAGAAATGCAAAAAAGAGGTAAAGGGGAGGCTGGTGTGCACTCATGGCCAGCAAAATTGAGTTGCCAAAATGTGTTTAATTCAATTGGATTGAAATGGAGAATCACTTGTTATGTAGATTGGAACACAATGTGTAGATATTTTGTATTCTGCATGACTAGAGCTTCTTTTATTTTATTTCCACAAAAGAACAGCTGAACTTGATAATTGCAATGGATTGGATTTTGGGGACAATTCGGAGATTAAAAACACTTATGATGTGTCCAGCTTCTAGTATTCATAACTATCGATAGTTTCTATTGCAGAATGTGTCTTTGATATGGTTTTAAATCATTAGCTGTTGGCTTGACTGAAAAAAAATATGTTAGTTCACAATTTGGTCAAGTCAATCTTAATCACTTCCTATAAAACTAGTTTGTCTGGTGTTCATTTTCTTTTCCCAATTTTGTATATGTTTTACCCATAGTGGCTCTCTTTATCTCTGTGTGTGTGTTCCCATTCATTGTCTTGTTCAGGCATCTCTGAAGATGTTGGGTATTCTAATATTAAGGTACAAAATGCAGGTATGATCTCAAAGCTGAATGCGGTATGGCATCCAACCGTCATAAATCAAGGGTCCCTGATGCCTGTTTCTTCTTTTCAGATAATTTTCTTGTGATTGATCATGACACTGATGATATTTATATAATGTCTCTATACGATAGAAGTACAAGTAGGAGCACTTGGTTGGAAGATGTAGAGAAACAACTTTGTAATTTTGAAGGTTCTGCAAAGCATTTGGTGGTTCAGAAATCTTTAAGCTCTGCAGACTCCCCAATGAAACTAGGTTTTTCTGCTGAAAAATCGAGGAAGCAGTATATCAAAGATATTTTGGAGTGTCAGAATTTTATTAGAGATGGAGAAAGCTATGAGTTATGCCTTACAACCCAGTTGAGGAAAAAACTGAGGGATATAGATCCCCTGGGTCTTTATCTAAATCTTAGAGAAAAAAATCCAGCTCCATATGCTGCTTGGCTTAACTTTCCAAAGGAAAATCTGTCCATCTGTTGCTCTTCCCCTGAGAGGTTCCTGAGATTGGATAGAGATGGCATTTTGGAAGCAAAACCTATTAAGGGAACCATAGCTCGTGGTTCAACCAAAGAGGAGGATGAATTGCTGAAGTTGCAATTGCAGTACAGGTTAGTATTCTTTAGAGTTCCAAGTTTGAACTGCTTTCTCTGGGAATTTTATAAAGGTGCCTTTTCTTGCCCTTTTTTCCCCTGAAATTGAGCATATTTTAGTCGTTTAGCTGTATGGTCAGACCTGAATTTCTAAATCTGATTATTTATGATTTTCGGCTCATTGGATGACTTGTTTTCCCCTTCTCCCTTTATTTTTAATAGTGAAAAGGATCAAGCAGAAAATTTGATGATTGTTGATCTTCTGAGGAATGACCTTGGTCGAGTCTGTGAAACTGGTTCAGTTCATGTTCCCAAACTTATGGATGTTGAATCATATGCAACCGTTCACACAATGGTGAGTACAATCCGAGGAAAGAAGCAACAGAATGCAACTGCAATTGATTGTGTAAGAGCTGCATTCCCTGGTGGCTCGATGACAGGTGCACCCAAGTTAAGATCCATGGAACTTCTTGATTCTCTAGAGAGTTGTTCCAGAGGCATCTATTCAGGATGTATTGGATACTTTTCTTATAACCAAACATTTGATCTGAACATTGTCATTAGAACAGTAGTCATACACAAGGATGAAGTTTCTATTGGGGCGGGAGGAGCAATTACAGCTCTCTCAAATCCTGATGAAGAGTACGAGGAAATGATCTTGAAAACAAGAGCTCCAGCTAATGCTGTTTTCGAACGTGAAAGAAACTGAAAAACATGAAAAACACAATTGGCATACAGGAGAGTTTTTCTTGCATTCTTTAGGAGAGCTCACATCCATGCTCCCAAATTCAGCAGATGAAAACTCTTTAGTTCAACACTGGTCAGATCATAGAAATTAATTGTGATTTTTTATTTTTTCTTTTTCACATATATGTTACTGCAAAAGTTGAGCAACTCATTACAATCTACATTTTTTTTTTTTTTTTTTCTTCTGGAAAAATGAAGTAGTAGTTGGTTTTGCCGACACTTGTTTCTATCTTAGTTGTAATACGAATTTATTGGATACATGTTATCTTCTATATATTCAGAAGGAAAGGTGCAACTCATTCACTTGTTCTTGCCATACATGTGGTTAAAGAGGATTAACATAAAGATCACTACATGTTATTGTTTTTGCTTTTGGAACCTATGATATATACATTTCAGGTGTTCCACGTGTTACCTTCTTTCGAAAAAGTCTATGCATGTTATGTAAGTTTAAGAAATCAATGTGCATTTATTGATATGTTTTTTCTTTTCAATGTTTTATAACTAATAATTTGTTTGTGCATAGTTTTTTTGACTTTCTAATGATTTATTATTAACCATTCAAACTACAGAGACGAAGATCTATTCAACTGTTGACTTTCAAAGGGGGTTGAGTTCTAAGATTTTTAGTCTAATCTAAGACATTAAAAAAATCAAGACTCTTATGAGATCTTAATTAAATACAATTATATATATATATATATGTGTGTATGTATGTATAATCTGTAGCGCTAATTTGCAATTCTTAAAAAGAGAAAGGAAAAGTCAAATGTATATAATCTTTTCTGCATAAAGAACAACAGCTGTAAGCAACAAGATTACAAACAGGATTATGGGAGAAGGGAGAAGGGAAAAACACTGAGATTAGGTTTTGCGTTGGGAATTTGTCTCCATGATTTGTTCTATTTTGAAAATGACTAAAAATTTCAATTGGCCAAGTTTGGCTTGCTGGTGCAACCACCTAAGCATTTTAGACAACAAAATCCAACCAAAGGAAAATTATATAATATATACATTATGATACATTTTGACTTTAAAT
>LVCA01018656.1:0-10091 GCA_004801955.1 Calotropis procera
CAACCAACAACTTAGTTTGAACGGGTAATGTTCCTTTCTAGGACAGATATGTCATTGCAAAGATCCATAAAGGAGAAACCGTAGAGAGACATTTTTCATGCTTCTTTATTTTCAGAATTAAAACCCTTAGATAACATCTTAGGATCGGTCATCTTTTCTTATATTTCCTCATCAAGAATAGATTTCATCCACCTTTTTGTATATAAGCTGAATTGAGGGCAATGAGAATTACCTGGGATCCTTTCCGCCATTTGCTTTGTGGTATAACTGGAGACATCTTTGGGTTGTAGCGGCTTTCTTTCTTATCCTTTTCAAGAAAGCTAAAAGAAAAGGACAGAATCAAATTTATTGTTAGCAACAAATGATCAATATCACTTTATAACCATATCCCAATAGTCCACCATAAATCACCATATGAATCTCAAAACCCTAATACACAAATTTACCTGTCAACAAAACTCCTTGGAGAAGCCATCAGATAGTTGTATATGTAGCTAAAGTTGTACAATGGGACACAACTGCAGAATTAAAATGATCCACCGCTGTTAATAGAAGTGAGATGTAAACTGGTTGCAGCAGTAAAATATCAAATGCTCTTGATGCCAGTCTATAAAGAAAAAATTGCACCTCACAGAGTCTAACAAGAATTTATAACATCCACCTAAAATACCAACCTGAACCATCTTCCCTGAGATAATGTTTCAAGACACATTAGAAACTCATGCCCTCTACCAAAAGATGGGTTGTAGATGAAAAAAAAATTTCCCATGCCCTCAACATCACATCGAGCAAATCAGTTCATGCACGTAATAATAAATTCTAATGCACATATTCATACAAATGTAAAAGACAACCACCTATCAGATAAGAGAACGAATCTCTGATTAGCTGGATCCTCAAGAGCTGCTCCAAGTAACAACCTCTCAGCCTGAATCATGCTAGACTCTCCCCATGCTACCTACATAACCATTCTTGGTATCAATACTATCGAAAATATAATTTTGCAGCTTCAACAGGAACTGAAAAAAGAAAGAAAGATCAACAGGGACTACATCTAAAGTCTAAATTCTAATATATTCTCTGCCTACAATCACATTCTTTAACTCCAAAAACAGCACATGTCATCAAAACTGTTGGTACTACTTAGTCATGAGAACTTCCTAAGGGACTGACACCAAACTAGTAAGTACTGCATATCCTGCCTCAGCAATCCAGCAAGCAATTATTGTACAAAGGAAATTACCTTAATGCTATTCTTCAGTTGGCGATTATAAAAGAAAGCCGACCTAGTGGTTGATTCATCAAATACAAATCCAGGCTCTGAATGTATATAAATTGAAAAATTTGTCACGGCCGCATTCTGCAAGAAACTAAAGGATACTCTTAAGAAAATATCCCAGTTCAAACTCACTTGTTTAGATGATAATGTTCTCAATATATCTGAATAGTAAGCCAAGGATGCAAAACTTAAGGAGTGTTGAACTTCAGGTATTTGCTAACTAAATTGCCTTTGAATATAAATAACGTAAACATCAACGACCAACTCCATAATCTATCAAAATTTGGAACTTTAGAAGAAAATTGGGGAGAAGCTTGGTCCAACAATGAATTACAGGCATGAAAGCTCAGATTTTGAAAAGTTTTCACCCAGGAAGAATCCAAACTATCAGATATGTAAAATTAGCATACCGCAGGATCAAAGAAAACTAGATAGTTTCTGGTATTGCAGAAATTTAAACATAAAAATTCACATACGAAAGATAATGAGGATTCTCGATTCGTTGTAAACAGTAGTAATACTAGTATTTTGGTGATTACTGGACAGTTTAAGTCTTACCTCGAAAAAACTTCCCCAAAGGAAATCTAGAGGCAAATCTTTCCTCGTGAGAAAGAGAAATGCAACTTTAGCATTGCCATTGAAATCGTAAGTATTGATGAATCCCGATCGAGCAACCGAAGAAGAGGTATTATGAAGTTGAGAATAGCTCTGAAGCCTGAGAAAAGCCATGATGCAAATTATGACTGACAACACAATCAACAATTTCCATCCCAACCACAACGGATGGCGCATTTTAGTCAACGGCGGTAATCCCACTCCTCCGCCAACCGCCACCTTCTTCTTCATGCCTCCTCCTATTATATAAATACATACAGTTGCAGTAAAACTTATCAATATATACCGGGGAAAAGCATGTGGGGGGCATTAAAGAGAAAAAGATTACATTGAAGAATTTACAAGGAGCAAAGATTCTTATTATTTTGAATTTTTCTGTTAATCAAAACTTTGACGTTTTCACGCGACCGTCAGAGGAACTGTACTGGAGGCGTGCCGGAAATTTCCTACCCGTGTAAAGCTCTAAGAGGAGGAGGAGACCAGAGAATTATTAACGAAGTGTATGTTACGGTGTCGTTTAGTGATGCTCTTTTGCCTTCTTTATTCCCTCGGAAAATTGGAGTTGAGAATCATCAAATGGAGGATTCTATCGGCGAATTTAATTGAAGTTTTGTTTCCTTACAATTTGAACAGTGAATCAAGACGAAAACCAATTCACTCTGCACAAAATTTGGGTGTTGAGGAAATTCCCGTTGATGGCGGCGGGCGACGACTAAATAAGAAATGAATCTAATTCTAGAGGTATCGTATCATACACGCAATTTACAACGAAGATAGCTAGCTTCGACATTTTAAAAATCAGAGATTAGTCTTAGGATAGCACGATCCATCTGTTCATTGATTTTTATAAATAAATACTTTTTAAATTATAATTTCAAGGTTGCCTGATGAAAATTTTTCTTGACCAAATTCCTTCCTCCTCTCCTACCACACAGCCCCGGCATGTCCTGCTGAAACTTGAATTTCACAAGAAAATGGAACTTCACCAACCCTTAACCTTTTTTGACTCAGGAAAACAGTGATTGACATGAAATTAGATGAAAAACCTAACTTGGAATGATGAGCTCCAGCCGATTCTCTTTTTCTTTTTTTTGCACTTAGAAAATATTCAATGCATTACGAAATCCATGCTGACTTAAATAATGAGAATTAGGTCCTACAAAATTGCGGCCGCCCAATTTAATTGTACAGCAATAAATTCATCGTAGTAATGAGAATGCTGTGTAGAAAGCCAAAAAATAAGTACGATTCACCAGCAACCTCTGAAATACCGCACCACAGCTCTAAAATTTTGCCCTGACTTGACTGACTGACTGACTATCTCTGGCTGACCTTGGCGGCATTTTGAGCATCTAAGATAACATTCAATATTTTACCAGGAACATATATTCTCTTCTTGATCGTTTTACCATCAAGAAACTTGGACACTTTTGTATCCATTGAAGCTAGCTTGAAAGCATCCTCCTCCGTACAGGCTTTATCAACCTGTATTGTACCCCTAGTCTTTCCATTTATCTGGACAGGAAGGACAATAGTTGATTCCTTCAGGTATTCAGGATTTGCCTGTAATTTCAAGAAGCAATTAATTCAAATGGCCATGCGGTACTACTTGAGGAAGTTAGTTACCATATACACAAATGTATTGCAGAATTTCTAACAGAAATGAATTCTTATTGACAAAAATGAATACATGAATAAATGGTGTCGTACCTTGGGAAAAGGCGCATATGCCAATGAATTCGAGTGCCCCAAACGAGACCAGAGTTCCTCCGCCATGTGAGGTGCATAAGGAGAAAGCAGCAAAACAAATGCTTCAGCAATTGACCTTGGAAGTTTGTCCCACTAGACACATAAACAGAAGTAGAAAGATTATATGATACTCTTTACTAACAGATAATTGAAGCATAGAACAGCAAAGCGATTTCGTAAAAGATTAGTACTTCAAACAACTTTTCATCTCTGAAAAGACATATTTGGAAATGAAGGTGGTATTAATAGGAATTATAAGGGAAAAAAGAAATCACACTAAGTAGAGAGAAAGAGAACCTGCAAGTAGACAAGGAAAAAAGAAACACAAAAACAGAAATCAAAGTTCTGGCTGGTTCGAATAGTTCCTAAGCCTTCTATTTTCCACTAACTATAAACCAGTCAAACAGGCATTCTGATATCTTCTATCACAATTATACATTTTTCAAATCCTAAGAACAACCATTTCATCCCTCAAAAATTATTCATGCCTGCAAAAATTCTGGAGCAAGAGAGCACCTTATATGCAGCATTGATGAACTCCATCATTGCAGAAATTCCAGTATTGAATCGTGTTGCTTCAATTTCTTCTGTTACCTATGAAGATGAGACCAATTTACAGACAAAAAAAATTTGAGACAAGATATAATAAAAGGGGGCAAAACTTCAGACGTAAAACTTACTTTTTAGGGAAGAGAAGCCTATATAAATAGTCAAGAGTCTACCTTATCAATGCATTTATGAAGAATGCGAAACTGTTCCATAGAAGGTTTCTCATCAACTGCTAGAGATCCATCTCTAAATTCATCATCAACTGATGGTGAACCAACAATCAATCTCCAAGCTCTGGCTAAGAAGCGATGAACCCCTTCAATACCACTAGTGTTCCATTGTTTCGAGTCTCTGAAATGCAAGAAGAATTATGAATAATCCCATGAAAACAAGAAGGTTAGTAGTTTATATCACAAGGTTTTGGAGTAGATTCTAAACCAGTTGTTCACTAAGAGAGGGAGAAAGGCACCTTAATGGCCCCATAAACATTTCATACAGACGGAGAGAGTCTGCACCATACTCTGATACAACATCATCAGGATTTATGACATTTCCCCTACTTTTACTCATCTTGTGTGCTCGGGCAACTAATCGCACACTAGGATTGCCTTTGAGCACAAAAGAATCACCAGATTTTGTAACCTATACAAGCAGTACAAAGGTAGTAAAAATAGTGGAAAAAAATACGATATAATTCAAATAGAGATGCTTAATTGTTAGAATCTCGAGAGGAAAATGCACAAATCAAGAAATAGAGAGGAGCAGGAGGGAGAAGATAATCCAAAAATTCATTACATCTCCACATGAAAATACTAAATGCATTCCACAGGGCAAAAAAGGTACCTCATCCTCAGGTACCCTCTCTTGACTGCACTCATTAAGCTCACCAACAGAATCTGCAGATATCAAGCTTCCATCAGGCCCTCTACATGCCATATATTCAACCTGCAATAGAAAATATTAGTTATTCTTGGGACAGTACATATATCATCTTAAGTTGCACAAGTAACATATACTTCTCCAAGGATGATTCCTTGATTGATGACACATTTGAAGGGTTCCTTTGTTGATACAACTCCAATGTCATAAAGAACCTGAAAAGAACCAATAAGGATAATCAGCTTAAAGTCAGACAAATTCAATGAACCGGCCCACATGGATTTAGGGAGGTACTACAATGTTATCGGTGCCAAATTCTAACTTAAATGAATGCAATCAGGGCTCCAGTCTGGCTTCTGGAATCTCATGAAATTTATAACCAATTAACATAGGCTATGCACAAATGATTTTAATCTCCTGGAGTTATCTAACTAACAAAAGGATAAATTGTGGTCCTAAGCTGTTTCAACTGTTTCTTGCCAGGATGAGAAGTTCACTTCAAATCTATTGAAAAAAATATGGTGTTTGAATGTAGGTGAAGTGAAGTGATAACTGCAAATGCAGAGACAACAGCAAAAGCCAATTTATAAGTACAAACCTTATGCCAGAACCGAGCATAAAGCAAATGAAGAACAGCATGCTCAGCACCTCCAACATAGACATCAACTGGACTCCAATACCTGATATGCAGCAGAAATTAGGGAAAATGTGGAAAAGAATGTTATGGTCAAGGACTTAAAATTACAGAACAAATTCAATAAAAACATTTGAATTGAAACAAGAAAACTTATAAGGAAAATCCTGAACTTACATTTCTTTTGCTCTATCGACCAAAGCGCTGGAATTATTAGGGTCCATAAATCTCAAATAATACCTGCAAAATTAGTAAAATTATCATTTATCTTTGAATTCCTCATCATCATGAACTTTAAAAAATATAGATTACCAGCAAGAACCAGCCCACTGAGGCATAGTGCTTGTCTCTCGTTTGGCAAGCTTCCTAGATTGAGAATCAACTGTTTTAACCTGAACTCACATGCAATGAAACATAAAATAAAATAAAATAAAAAATGAAATCTAGAAACACAGAAAATATCAAATAAGAGAAGGAAATAAAAGAATGAAAAGCAGGAAATGACCTGTACAAGAGGTTTTAGTCAAAACAAGAATCTTTTCCATCTAAACAACAGTTAACAGTATGAAGCTAAAAGAGCTACTTCTTATTGAATCAGTGTATCAAGGAAACTATTATAGGTTCCATTTGAGCTTGTATCTTTTAACTTCTGAATTTAAAAAAATAGTGTGTTAGAAAGTTCAACACACCCAAGATGCTGCTTTTGAAAGTGGTGGATCTCCTGTACCAGTGGGAGTAAAATCATCCAACTCTGGGAGGGTGAGAGGCAGCTCACTTTCAGGAAGAGGAACAGTCTCACCAGTATCATCTAAAAAAATGACTGGGATAGGTTCACCCCAATACCGCTGCCGAGCAAAAAGCCAGTCCCTCAACTTGTAATTAACCTAACAAAACTATATCTGTTAAAGGAAAGTCAATAAGATATGCTACAACAATTAAATTGACTAGGTTCCAGAAGCAGCAGCTTCCTCAAAACCAGAATCAAAATTCTTATAATATACACAGAGGTATTAACATTATTATATATGGAAGCATTGGCATAAAAGAGTTCCTTGTCTGCACTTAAAACAGACTATTCTTCTAAGAATTGGATCATATTGCAATAGGAATAAAACTATTCTTCACATTGATAGTCAAAACACATGCCTTTTTCTTTCCATTTCCAGTTTTCTCAAGCCATTCAATGACTTTGGAAGCACCTTCTTTGTTGGACAATCCATTAATGTCAAGCCCTGCTGCCAGATTTGATGAATTTATCATGGTACCATCACCAGAATAAGACTTCCCAACATCACTTGAACTTTCACCATTTGGCATCACAACGCCACGGATTGGGATGTTATACTTCAAAGCAAACTCATGATCACGTGCATCATGAGCAGGAACAGCCATAATTGCACCAGTCCCGTAGCTGCATAATTTAATACAACTTCTAGTTAAAAGTATTTAAAATAGAAGTAGATAACTAGTAACTTAACCAAATCAATACACTAAAATTCAACTCAAAGAGAAGGGACCACAAAGAATTACAAAAGAGAAAAGAAGTGGAATCACCTTCCTAGAACATAATCTGCCACCCAAATAGGAATGGCTTCACCATTGGTTGGATTTCTAGCATAAGAACCAGTAAAGACCCCTGTTTTTTCTTTTTGAAGCTCAGTCCTTTCAAGATCACTCTTTCTAGCTGCAAGTTCTTTGTATTGCTCCACCTGTGATCAAGGACATTCTCTGTTCATTATTCATGGGAATCAAATTCCCAATTAACTTAAAAAAGTGCATGAGCATACAACTGTGCTTTGGGCGTCAGAGGCTACTGATGACAACAAGGTATTCTCTGGTGCCAGGACCAAGTAGCTGTATGAAATGATGAAAAACACACATATAAGGCGAGGCTTAGTCGTAAAGAAGGACAATTATGATGATTGGAGGTCAATTTCATACGTTGCCCCAAAGATGGTATCAGGCCTAGTGGTATAAACTCTAATTCTCCTATCACTTTCTTGACCATCTTTGTTGATCAGAGAAAACTCCAACTCTGCTCCTTCTGACCTCCCTATCCAGTTCCTTTGCATTTCCTTAATACTTTCAGGCCAGTCAAGATCATCTAAATCTTCAAGAAGACGGTCAGCATATGCAGTAATCTTCAGCATCCACTGCCGCATAGGCTGCTTGGTAATAAACAATGAACTGTAAAATTATACAGCCATTGAACGAAAGAAAATAAGGGAAGTAGCAAAGTTAGTAATGCATTTAACAATCAAAGATGATAAAAGAGCGAGCATACCTTTCTAATGACTGGGTGCCCTCCACGTTCGCTTACACCATCCACCACTTCTTCATTTGCCAGCACAGTGCCAAGTGCAGGACACCAATTTACAGGCACTTCTGCCTAGAAATATAATTCAAAGGCTGTCAACTCTACTTCCAAATAAATATTAGATAACTTATCACATGTGTGTACCTGGTATGCTAAACCCCTCTTCAAGAGCTGCAGAAATATCCACTGCGTCCATTTATAATATTCAGGTTCAGTTGTAGAAATTTCACGGTCCCAATCATATGAAAAGCCTAAAGATTGAAGCTGAGGCACAGTATGAATATCAGTGGTTAAAATAGATAAGACTGACAAGACTGAACAATAATTATTGTACTACAAGAATCACCAAGAAAGAAAAGACTAAAACAAAACAAAACAAAAAAAAAATGGGCTATCAACTGCAGCAGGGAAACTCGATCACATATGTAAGAGCTGGATGGAAGTCAGAAGTACATTGGTAGGCTAAGTGATTAAACAGAAATATCAAACATTGATTCATACGTATTTTTCTAGGTTTTAAACAACACAGAAATAGGTTTATTTCTTGAAATTGGCATGCATAAAGCTTAGAAGAATAGTGATCTTAGTATAGGGATCTACGGAGCCAATTGATAAACTGTAGA
Source organism: Calotropis procera (assembly GCA_004801955.1). Taxonomy (NCBI): domain Eukaryota; kingdom Viridiplantae; phylum Streptophyta; class Magnoliopsida; order Gentianales; family Apocynaceae; genus Calotropis; species Calotropis procera. The sequence continues at coordinate 8,646 of LVCA01018656.1, forward strand.
AGAAACTAATCACCTGGTTGCGAAAACGTTCTATGTTTCTCAGTGTCGTGATTTTTGGGTGTGTTCCAGTCTGTCAAAAGTATCAACGAGGAATAATCAGTCAAATAGCACTAGCAATAACTGAATTAGTAGAAATACAACTCCTAAAGTGCTAACAGACCTCAATGGCATACTGTTCTGCAGGTAACCCAAACGCATCCCATCCCATGGGATGCAATACATTGAAACCCTGCATGCGCTTGAATCTAGCAAGGATATCTGTAGCAGTATAGCCTAGAGGATGGCCCACGTGTAAACCTGCTCCACTGTAATAAGGAGCAAGTTGTGATGCCACAGACAGAACAGCACGCCAAAGACAGGAAACATCAAATTTTTTAAAACAAGGAATTGCTGCACAAATCTAACCAGGATGTTTAGACCTCAAACAACATGCAAACTTCAATTTTGTCCACGTAACTCAGACAGGAACTTTCGTAAAATTCTTGCATTTCCTACCGCGTAGCAACTAGGATCTCGTTAGTACGATCTACATTTTGTGCCACAAGCAGCAAGGTAACATCTACCACCTTATACACTAAATTAACTTCTCTCGAGACCCGAGCAGAATTTATCACAAAGCTATCAACTTTTTCCATTTTAAGAGTAACCCGACTAACATAACTTCGCTGATCAACCAGTCCTCACTTTAGTTTCATTTTCAGGGTATAAAATTCCAAAAAAGAAGCAGCTTTATTTCTAAACACAAAGAAAACAATTAGTAATAAATTCCAAAAAAAAAAAAAAAGACAAAGTAAATAGAACCTGGGATAAGGGAACATGTCAAGAACATAGTACTTGGGCTTCGAAGTATCAATATCATCATCAGGTGTTCTAAAAGTCTTGTTTTGCTCCCAATATCTCTGCCATTTTGGTTCAATTTCATGAAACGGATAGGCTCTCACTCTCTTAGTATTACCCTTCTGCTCTTCTTCAGCAATTGAAGGACTTCTTCCGCTAAGACTACTACTAATACTGCCACCATCATCATTATTCTTATCGGTGACAGTATTGATAGAGTAAGAAACTCTGAAGGGGAAAAGAGAAGTCGTGGGTCTACAGAGGAGTGGTGGCCGGTAATTCGGGGAGATGAAGAGCATGCGGCTGCGCAGCCTAGCAGGAGGAGGAGGAGGAAGAGTATTTTGTGGGATCACAGGGTGGTTCCTGAAGGCCTGAATTTGAGCATACATAGCTGAATTTTGGTATGAGAGAGAGGAGAGGTAAGGATAGGGGAGAGAATTCAAAGAAATGGAAATTGTGTAATAGATAAGAAAGAGTTCAATTTAAAAAGTTTCAAAAACTACCCTTACATTTTGGATACTCTAATTATTAATGCAAAGCCTTGAATATCAATTTCATTTGTTTGGATTTTTTTTTTTTTTTTTTCTTTTAAAATATTCCCTAAATACA
>LVCA01018701.1:21275-32074 GCA_004801955.1 Calotropis procera
AAAAAGACTTATAGTACTTTTTCATGGAGGATTTTCCTTTTGCAGAGTACTGGAGACCTTTTCTCCGAATGCATTATTGCAGGTTAGTTAGCGCATCCTGTAATCAGAACTATTCCAAAGTTTCAAAAGCTATCTCTGCGGTTTTTATTTACTTTTTATGTTTTGCAGTTTTTGCTTTTTACACTCTGTCATCCGAACTGGGATATCCGTAGAGCAGCTTTTGGTTCAACTAAAAAGATTCTTGCTGCTGTTCCACAACTTTCTGAAGCTATTTTGTTTGAGTTTTCAAATCATCTCTCTGTTGTTGGAGAAAAAGCTTTTCTTATGAAAATGAGGTAATTCAATGTGCCATTAATATCTTCTGTGTTGATTTGACATCTTGTCACTATATTTGGTTCAGAATGTATACTACCAAGTGAACTAATCACCTTAATCAACATGAGTTGATGTTGGTAGTGTAACTATTGGACTTTATAGAATGAACCATCTTTTAAAAATGCTCTAAAGTGCCATTTTGCTTTTCATGATAAGTTTCATATTAAATTGCGTCAGTTGCTCCTACACATGATTGTTTTGGTTTTGAGCATGAATTGTGGCTTTGTTTGCTATTTAAGATATCTTTGTTTGTTTTAATATTCTCTTGGCAGTCTGACTTTGTACTTTCCTCTAATTTTTGTTACTCTTTATGTTGCATTATCTTGCTTGGTCGGTGATTAGTGATATGGAGAACTTTTCTGATGCTCAACTTCCCTTTCTCCCACCTGTTGAGCTTTTCGTAAAGGCTTTAGTTTCGGTGGCACCTGCTGTTTTAGCTGCTGCTCCAAGTGCATGTGTGCAACTACTCTGCTGCTCGCATCATCCATTTCTAGTCAGTACATCAAAAAGGAACTCAGTTTGGAGGGTAATGTTCTACAATTTCCTTTCATTTTTGTGGTGCCTACCAGGGTATTGATTTATAGTCATTTAACATCCAAACACTTACGTTTGTATTAGGGGACATGTGAGTCAAACTCATGCCTGTTATGGAAAATCCTATCCATTATATATTCATGCATTTGCATTTGTGATTTAGGTTCGGAATAGAATAGATAAGGCATGGTGGTAAGAACTTGATACTCTATATAAATTTTCCCTCCATTGAAAAATAAGTATACTAATTGACATTTCTACGGATTTTAAGAAATCGTTAAATTACATATGCTATATAGGATGAATTGAACCCTTCTATTTACTTAAGTTTCTGACAAGTGAACTCGATTTAACATGGTATCAGAGAGGGAGGTTCCGGGTTTAACTCTTGTTGTTTCCCATTGTTGATTATTGTTCAATTATTGAGCCTTGATATGAAGATTTATGTTTTGCCGACACAGAGGTGTGTCGAGGAAATTTAATCTATTTCTATCAATTTAAGCTTTTAGAGCACATAAGTGTTTATCTCAATTTAATAGTGATAAAAGATCCAATTTTTTTCTTCAAAATATGAGTATACATAATTCCTCTTCTCTCTATCATATTTTCTTTTTTATTAAAAGAACAAAAACTCAATATTGGAAAAACGTTTTTCCATATTGATATTTGTGATTTTGAATCAATGAGTCATTAATGGGGTATTAAAATAAGTTTTATTTGGGGGGGAAAAAAAAAAACTTTCCTCAATTAGAGATGTGGCAGATAATTTGAGTAAAAACTAGAAAGGAATTACTATTTTTGGACAGGGAGAGTATATGAATCTTCTTGTTTGCTCCATTTATATTTGCTAGCATTATAATATAAATGGGGAATATATAGAGATGTCAGCAATTCAGTTTAAACTTCAAAATGGGGCTACTCAATAGAGATGGCATATCTGTTTGTTTGGGTCGTGTAGAGAGTGATCAACAAGCTAGCAAATTTCTTAGTGGTGTAAACATGAGCCAATTTGTAGAAATGAGATTATTTTTTCTTTTATCATTTTTTTTTTTCTAAAAAAAAAAAAGGCTGAGAAGTCTTATGTTTAGTTGTCAATAACATTGAATTCAAATGAGTACATTTATATTGTTTAGTGTTTCTTTGTCGAACTAGCTGAACTTGAACATAAGGTGAGGTTTGAATATTGAATTGAACTAGCACAAACATATTTACAAACACTTGTTTATGTTTGTAAGAAAATCAATTAAATATATACTTTTAGCATGATTTAGAGCTTTTTATGTGTTGGATCTTTGTATTTAAACTGGCATATTTATATATAGATGTATAACTTGAAAGGCTATTTTGTTTGATCTTATTATGTTGTTAAATTAACATTTTTTTTTTTCCTTTTCACAGAGAGTGCAGACATGTTTGCAAATGCATGGTGTTGATTCAGTTAGCCTTATCACTACTAATGTAGTTGAATTGTGCAAGGTGACTAGTCTTTCTGTTATCTTTTGGTGGGGAGGGATGGGGGAGGAATTATCTTTCAATACTTCTTATTTTTTGTTGATTAAGATTGTTAGTTCATGGTTTTGAGGCACATTATTACTTAATTTCAACTGAGTATACATACAGAAAAGTGATTTTCTTTAATCCCCAATATTCAATTAAGAGTACCGGCTAGTAATTTGCTACAAGGTATTGGAATTGCTACCTCCATTCTCAAGGGCCAAGTTACCAACCCTATTTTTGGAAATGAAACCATTAAATGTGGTTACTTGGTATGATCTTTAAATCATAAATAGACAAGAGAAAAATGGGAAGAAGTATAAAAAACGCCTGGTTGATGATTTTAAAAGGTTGCAAATATTTGTGGAGAAAAGAAGACTTCAAAATTGTGACAAGTATTTGAGATGGATAGTAGTAACATACTATTGCTTTTTAACTTCTTGACACCATTTAGTGTTCTATTTCTGTTCAGAATGTCTCTGCTTTGGGTATCGGTTAAATTTATTTTGTTAACCTGTATTATCATTCCCAGTGTAATTATTGAAGATGAACTTAAGTGTTATTTTAACATTTTGTAGTTTTTGTGATACCTGTTTTGGCTAATATCCTCCACACAATGTTTCATAAACAAAATATCATGACTGCATGATGGTAATATGTTACTTGTGCATTATTTGCTCTACGACTTGTCCTTATCCTTTACACCATCTCTCTGTCTCTCACATTCTTATCAGGGTTTGTTGGACTCTAGGGGATTGATGAGTTCTAACTACCTTCAACAAGAAGCTGCATTGTTTTCATTGTCAACTTTGATGTCTATATTACCTGGAGAAACCTATGCAGAGTTTGAAAAGGTTTTATTTTGTAAAGCCATTCATGATACCCTGATTTTTGGTTGTTTCTATGTTTAACTCTTGTGATTTCTTTGGCAGTACTTGAAGAACCTTACTGACCATGCTGCACATGATACTTTAACAGAGAGAGATATTCAGGTGTAGTTTAACTTGATTTAGTTGAATAATTTTCTACTTTCCTCTCTCCCCTTCCAAAGAAAATATTTTCTCTTGGTATGCTTTTGCTTAAAATTCATTGAGCTGAGCACATTTTGTACACCTTTCTGTGTTGAATCAAACTGCATTTGTATTAAAGGATATGTTCTCATTCGTTTTGAGTATCAGCCACAAGTAATGGACATATGTTTCTGTTATGGGGAGGAAAGTGATTTTTTGAATATGCTATTATCACTGACGTGTTAAATCAGCCTTTGTAGATTCTGAACTCTGTTAGCTTGACACTGACAAGTGACAATTTTGTTCTCAGCTTGAGTTTTCCATCACAATTTTCTTGTTCTTCTTTGCTTCGTATCAGATTGAAAGTGACTACTTTCATCCTTTCAATCATTGCAAGTAGTGAAATTTGACCATATATTTTGTCTACCTAGTTTTAGATTCTTAAGCATGTGTATCGGTATCATTCCCAATCAAGTGGCGAACTCATAAACAGTGACATGGTGGCTGCTGGAGCTTTGATGATTAATGCTTTTTCATTGCTGTGCTTAGCTGTCATGGATTCTATGTTTTTGTTCCATTGTATCTTCTCTTCTCTTTATACCCCCTGGAAATTGCTAATTACTAATGTGGCAACATGTTTCAGATATTTTATACTCCTGAAGGCATGCTTTCCACTGAGCAAGGTGTTTATGTGGCGGAGTCTGTTACCTCTAGAAATATCAAGCAAGCAAAAGGACGTTTCCGAATGTATGATGAAAATGAAAGTTTGGTAAGTCTAGCTTTTCAATCCTTTTAGCTTGCTAGATTTGTTTAATCAAATTCATAATTGGGTGCACATATCTTAAATCTAGGATGCAGTCAGCTCTAATCATTCAGCAAGGCGAGAATCTTCTAACAAAGGTCCTGTTGCTGTGGGGAAAAAGGATAGTGGTAAATCAGTGAAGAAAACTGGTATATCCAATACTTTCCTTACATTTTTTAGTTGGTATCACCTTTTGTTAAGAGGTGCAAAAAATTTTTTGTTCGTGTTTCCAAACTCTTTTCTGATTTTTAGACAAGGGCAAGACTGCAAAGGAAGAGGCACGAGACTTACAGCTAAAGGAGGAATCAACTGTACGTGAAAGGGTTTTGGCTATCCAAAAGAATATCTCCTTGATGTTGAGAGCTATGGGGGAGATAGCTGTTGCTAATCCGGTTTTCACACACAGTAAGCTGCCTTCTTTGGTAAGTTTTGTTTATTTTCTTTATAATATTTAAACTAGTTTTCTTGTTACTTTTTAACCATATTTTTATACATTTTGAGGTACATTTCTTGTTTCCGTGACAGTTCTTGTGGTTCCTATTAAACTAGCAAGCATTTCTTTTTGTTAACCAGACTGATTCTAGCTAACGGTCTGGGATTGACATTTCTGTTTGACAATTTCATGTGCCATGTTTTCTTTATTTGTGCTTTCCTTCTAGCATATTTTGTTCCCCCCTTTAAGAGTTCCAAGCTAGTTGAGTGTGAAATACTCCAGGAACCATTTTGCTAATTTAGTCTTTATGGAACTATTGATCTTCTCTCTTTGATGCCTCATATTGCCTTAATGCAGTAGTATCTTAAAAAATGAGGTTCTTGTAACAAAGAGAATCGATCCGCAGTTGATCAATAAAATCTGCACTTCCCCAGAAAAGTTCAGAACTTTTTCCTATAGGTTAAAAGTAAAATAAGAGAAGAATAAGTAAGTTTGTGAAACATAGAACTTTCTAAAGTCTGAACTGCACATCTTTGGCATGCAGAAACTTTGTTTGGTGGGTGGCAAGCCACCTCTATAATTTAATGGCTAATTGTTTCTGTAAAGGAACAAAGAAAACTGGTATGTGTCTACTTCAACTTCATCTCTTCTAATTTTTATATGACAAGTAGACACGAAGTTCTTGAATACCATTCCTTGTCGACCTTTATAATATCCAAAATTATTTATTTTGTTCCATTGTTCGCTTTATTTATTTCTAGTCTTCGCACTTCTGAAGTCGAAATGGAAATGAAATCAGACTTGGTTCTCCCATTATTTGTGTTGTATAAAATCTGTATTCTATGCATGCTATTTTATTTATACTAACACAGTATTTCGGTAGCTATTATTTTCTAAGAAAATTTTTAAGCTCAATACCATGGTTAAAAGTGGAAAGATTCAGCTAGAAAGAAGTCTGTCTGTCTCTCTGTCTGTCTCTCTATAACACACATCCATGCTATATGTAGTTTTTATTACTTGTTGCTGGTCCTTTTCTTACCGCAGGCATATTAAATTTGTGTTTTAAAAATCTACTTTCAGGTCAATTTTGTCACCCCATTGCTATGTTCTCAAATAGTTGGTGATGCAGCCTATGAGACCATGGTGCAACTTTCAAAATGTGTTGCTCCTCCTCTGTGCAACTGGTCTCTTGAAATTGCAACAGCATTACGGGTTATTGCTACCGAAGATGTTAATGTTATCTGGGATTCAATTCCTTCTGATGCTGAGGGAGAGCTAAATGGAAGACCATCTCTGAGTCTATTTGAGCGAGTCATAAACGGATTGTCAATTTCCTGTAAATCTGGACCTCTTCCAGTTGATTCATTTACTTTTGTTTTCCCGGTAAACAATCTTTTTTCTTCACATCCTTACAAATTTTGGAATTTCAAGTGGAGATAAACTTTTAATTTAAAATTGAAAAGGCATATGAACAAGTACAAAGCAAGTAGGTTCACATAGATATAAAACAATAACACTGATTGCAGATGGGGGGGAAAAGAAGATAATGCTCTGAATATTTTGCAGCTGAGAGCTCGGACTTGCCACTTGCACTCTACTGTTTTCTGATTTATGTAAGCAGCAGTGTCTTCTAATCTAAATCTGATGATTTTGTTTTCGCCCTTGCAGATAATGGAGAAAATTCTTTTATCTCCTAAGAAGACTGGACTTCATGATGATGTTCTACGGATACTGTATTTACATTTAGATCCCATTTTACCTGTACCCAGAGTCCAAATGCTATCAGTATGTGCTGAATACTTCTATCTGTCTTTTTATTGGACTTTTTTTTTATAATTATCTTTATTTTATTTTTTATTTTGTGGTTTTTAATTTGAAAAAGAATTAGAGAAAGATCATTATTGGGGAGTTCCTTTTTCATATTTTTCGGTGCTCCTTTTGCTATGTCTGCAGGTTCTATATCATGTTCTTGGCATTGTTCCTGCTTATCAAGCTTCAATTGGCCCAGCTCTGAATGAGTTGTGTTTGGGTCTGCACCCAGATGAAGTGGCATCAGTATGTATGGTGGTTTATCACTAATTGTTTCTTCACCTGCTTCATTATTTCTTCAGCATTCTTATTCCATATATTCTGTAGGCTATGACTGGAGTTTATGCTAAAGAAGTTCATGTGAGGATGGCTTGCTTAAATGCAGTAAAATGCATTCCTGCAGTCTCTAGCTGTTCTATTCCTCAAAATGTGGAGATCGCAACTAGCATCTGGCTTGTGCTGCATGATCCTGAAAAGGTGGAGCATTCTTATGCATACTTCCCATCTACAGATTTGGTTTCAATTTGCTTTAGTTTTGGTGTCTTTCTTATTATTTCTGTAATCTTTCAGCTCCTTGCCTTGTCATGCTCTTAAGTTATCTTGTTTTTTCTGGTATCGAGAAAAATAAAATTACAAATATTAACTGATTTTTTGCCTTGACTGAAAAATGATGTTGTCTTGTCCAGTCTGTTGCACAAACTGCTGAGGATATATGGGATAGTTATGGTTATGACTTTGGCACAGAGTATTCTGGACTTTTCAAAGCACTTTCCCATGTAAACTACAATGTTAGGGTGGCTGCTGCTGAAGCACTAGCTGCTGCTCTGGATGAGAACCCAGATACAATACAGGTAGGCTTCATATTCTTGTTTTATGTTTGTAATAAATGGTCGATAAAGCAGTTTAATTGATCAAGGATACTTGTAGGAATGTCTTTCTACATTATTTTTGAAGTATATCCATGATGTTAATTTGGGGGACAACGATGTTGATGCCGGTTGGCTAGGCAGACAAGGAATTGCACTGGCACTTTATTCTGTGGCAGATGTGCTCAGGACAAAAGATCTTCCTGTTGTTATGACGTTTCTCATATCAAGAGCACTGGTAATCTATCTTTACCGTTGCTGTATAAGCACTTCCTTAATTTCAGTAATCTGATAGAAATTTCTGTGAAATCATTGAGTTTTATTGATGTAAAGTTGTTTAAGATTCTGGATACTTTCAGACTGAAGTTGACGAAAGTAGACTCACACCTCTGCTTTAGTATTTTCTTTATTATATCCTGCCTTTTGTAGACATTCTCTTCTTCGATGTTTGTGCTTCGATGCTGTGTAATTATTTTCGCACACTGTTTCTTGTTTGTGTTCTATCTACACATAAATTGTTAGATTATTCAAACTCAAGCGTTAATACCTAATAGATCTAAGTTTCTTCCCTTTTACAACGTCATTAGGATAGCGCAGTTTGAAGTTTAGATATGTAAACTCAAGTGGTTTGACTCAAATCGATGACAGATGCTCACTTTGAATATGTATAAGTCACCAAGAATCACAATTTTCTATCTGGAGATAACTTCTAAAAATGTGTTCAATTGCAAAGATTTGATTATAAATAAAGGTTAAACCAATATTACTAAATAAGGTATCCTTAAGCTAGTAAGGGAGATTAGCCTAATTAGTCGTTAAATTATTTCTTCTTCCAGATACTTGCCCTAAAAACAATTTTAACATTTTCGGTCCTACAGTTATTTTTGCAGCCAATTTTGTCTTGAATAGTGCATGTTCTGCTTTCCATGACTGACTTACAGGATGTTGAAGTCCAAAAATACCATTTACTCTGAAATTTCCCAATTAAAATTTTTACAGAAATCTGTTGAAGAAAAATGTGTGATATTAAACATGAACGTTAATTGTAAACTAATGCTATTTTTTTCATGACAAATTGGGTTCTTGAAATAGATTAGGGCTAATAAGATTTAAAAAGGTATCAGTATACCCCACAATGTGGTATATTCTGGACATTCTAGGTCGAAATCTTGCTACGTAGAGAATTTATTTGAAAACCTGCTATTTTGCTGCAGAATATTTGAGAATAATGGCAGGGATGTTGGATGGCATAAGTGATTCCTCATCCGAGAACTCAATGTTGGAATCTGATAGAAAACAAATTTTCTAGCTCTTTCAGAGAATCCCTTGGATTTGCCTAATGCCAATGTAGGCTTGAATCAGTTTTTTCTATTGTGTATTTGCTGATTATTGATATGAGGTACTTTTGATGTGCTTGTACTGTGTTGTTGTATGATGTACAGGATGGTTTCATGTTACATTGTCATTGAGACCTATTGTCAACTATTATTTCTTTAGGCAGAATAATGGTTTACAGTGCTTTCTCTTGTAGGCTGATTCCAATGCAGATGTTCGTGGAAGGATGATCAATGCTGGTATCATGATTATTGACAAGCATGGAAGAGATAATGTCTCATTATTGTTTCCCATTTTTGAGAACTACTTGAACAAGAAGGTCAGAACATGTATTAAGTAAAGAATGCTTTTTAAAGTAAAAGACTTCCAAATCCTAGAAAAATTCCCTCTTTAGGTTTACATATATTCTTTTATTTTAGGCTTGAAAGGATGTTTAAGTTGAAGCTTGATAATTGAAAATTATTTACACTTTCTAATAATAGTATGGGAATGTTTTGTTTGCTCAGGCATCAAATGAGGAAACGTATGATTTGGTCCGTGAAGGTGTGGTTATTTTTACTGGGGCATTGGCAAAGCATTTGGAAAAGGTGCAATCTTGTTTTTATTCACTACATATTAGACTGAGTATTCCATAAGATTATTACAACTCAGAATTTTTTGCTTCTAAATCAGGATGATCCCAAGGTTCATACTGTTGTAGAGAAGTTGTTGGAAGTGTTAAACACTCCTTCTGAAGCAGTCCAACGTGCAGTTTCAACCTGCCTATCTCCACTAATGCAATCTAAGCAGGTGCATTCAACACCTTGCCTTTATTCAATGTTGGAGAAGGAGAGAGTGAGAGAGAGTATCAACATCCTAGGACAAAATGAGGATTTATTTACACTTTTAGTGGGATGATCAACTACACAAACTATTGGTTAAAAGCTGAAATATTGAAATAGTTATTTGGAACTTGAGTGTGTCCTTACATTTTTTGTTTCTATCTTTATTCTTTGATTCTGGGAATACTGTATGAGAGCAATCACTTTTATGATCTTTCCGTGGTCATTTACTTTTAGTTAATTGACTAGTACTTTAGATGCTAACAATACACCATGTATTTCCATGTAGATTTATCTTTCACTTTTTGCAATCAGTAGGTAGTTTGTTGCAAATGAGAGTTTATTTTTCTATGGAGAACTGCAATCTGTGCCTCCTTTTTGTTTTTTTTTGTTTTTCTTTTTTTTTTTTTTTTTTTAAATTTAAGAAAACTTTCTATTTTCTTCTAATTTCTTCTTTTTGTTCATTCTCTCTTGCAATAGGAAGATGCACAAGCTCTTGTCTCAAGGCTTCTGGATCAGCTCATGAAGAGTGATAAATATGGAGAACGTCGTGGAGCAGCGTTTGGACTAGCTGGTGTGGTGAAGGGATTTGGAATATCTTCTCTGAAAAAGTATGGCATTGTCAAAATCCTTCAAGGAGGTCTTGCAGACAGGTATAGTGGAAGTGGCTCTAAGGAAATCTTCATTTATATAAATATCTATTTCTACTAGTTATAATTTTTGGACGAATTCCTCAAAAATGGCAGATATGTTTTAGACAGTATACCCTTAATTTCTATGTGTATATATAGTTGTGCAGTAATGCCAGTTGAAATATCTTTTCTCATGAAGTTTTTGTTTTTATACTATAATCCTACTAGGTATTGCAGTGATAAGACCCCATAAAAAATTACAGATTAGGCCATACTTGCTCCTGACCTGGTTAAGCATAAAACACACTGAAAACTCTACTGTGTTTTTAGTTTGCATATTTTGTTCATCGTGTTACCCTTTCTTGCCTTAAATCTCAGGATTATGGCATTAGCAATTTGTCATGATTGCTTGTTGAAGAATGTGCTACACAGTTATTGCCCTTCGCTACAGTGCAAGTATATCATTACTGAACATTCAATTTTAAATTGCAGAAACAATGCCAAAAGCCGCGAAGGAGCTTTATTGGCATTTGAGTGCCTCTGTGAGAAGCTTGGAAGATTGTTTGAACCGTATGTGTACATTACTTTTCTTGAGAGATACCTGCCTACAGTTTCACCCTGTTTGGATTACTGTTCTTTTAAGCATTTTGTTTCCGGATCTCCCTGGTTTTTTTTTTTTTTTTTTTTT
>LVCA01018701.1:32553-43041 GCA_004801955.1 Calotropis procera
TGTGGTGAAATATGTTGAGACTCGGGGTTGGATTTTCTGATTTTCTTCTTTTGTTAGTCTCTTGTACCAAATGTAGTTTGTTATTATTATTATTATTATTTTTTCTAAATTAGTTTTTTAATATGTACATATCAATTGATTTTTATTCTAGGGACTCGAGGATAAAGCATGGAGGACAAAACAAAGTAGTGTGCAACTTCTTGGTGCCATGGCTTATTGTGCTCCACAGCAACTTTCTCAGTGCCTGCCAAAAATTGTTCCAAAATTAACAGAGGTTTCTTTAGCTACAAACTTCGTATGTGGCATTTTCATGATGTACTGTTTACTTATTCATCTCGGGTTACTTCAATCTTTTTTTAGGTGCTAACAGATACTCATCCGAAGGTTCAATCAGCTGGGCAGACAGCTCTTCAGCAGGTACATATTTGTGTAACTGGGGAAAAATCTTGGAAAAGAATGATACATTGTTTTACTTGTATGTTTACTTTTACACAGTATAATCTTTTGCTGTTCTATACTACTTAGGTTGGAAGTGTTATAAAGAACCCTGAGATATCTGCACTTGTTCCAACCCTTCTTATGGGCCTCACAGATCCTAATGAATATACAAAATATTCACTTGATATTCTCCTCCAAGTAAAGTATTGCTTGAATGTTGCTCCTTTTTTCTTTTCTTTTTTGTGGATTCTATATACGATACCTTTCCTGTCTGAGCTTCAATATTAATTGTTTGCTGCAGACAACTTTTGTTAATTCAATTGATGCCCCTTCACTGGCTTTGCTAGTACCTATTGTACATAGAGGCCTTAGAGAAAGGAGTGCTGAAACTAAAAAGAAAGCTGCACAAATTGTTGGAAATATGTGCTCACTAGTTACAGAACCAAAGGACATGATTCCATATATTGGGTTGCTTCTTCCTGAAGTGAAAAAGGTAAATAGAAATGAGTTGTACATCTTTCCACATGATAAAGTTTGGATGGGGTATTCACTCATTTCAAATAAAACAGGTTCTTGTAGATCCAATTCCCGAGGTGCGTTCTGTTGCCGCAAGGGCTCTGGGATCTCTTATAAGAGGCATGGGAGAAGAGAACTTCCCTGACCTTGTTCCATGGTTGTTAGATACTCTGAAGTCTGATGGTAGCAATGTTGAGCGCTCTGGTGCTGCTCAAGGGCTGAGTGAGGTACTATTAGCCTTACCCTATACCTGATGTAGTTGTGCTACTTTAGCAACTGATTAAGAAAAGGTTGGTATGTGGTTTATGAGAAGGGTAATTTCAGAAGTTGAGACCCCAGAGTATTTGACTGCATGTTTAGTTTGTTTTGCTAATGGTCAACGATCTCATAAATACATTTGAAATGTTGTCTCCCCAGAGTATTTGACTGCATGTTTAGTTTGTTTTGCTAATGGTCAATGATCTCATAAATACATTTGAAATGTTGTCTGAGTGTGTTACCTGCCTGGAGGTTTCATCTTGGAGGGAAAGATTTTACCCCTCAGCTTGTCATAACTTTCTGACAATGACCATGTGAAATTGCTTCCTATAGGTATTGGCTGCATTAGGAACAGAGTATTTTGAAAATATACTTCCAGATATAATTCGTAATTGTTCACATCAGAAAGCATCAGTTCGTGATGGTTATTTGACACTTTTCAGAGTAAGTACTCTTTTTGATTTCACATGTTTTGCTATAAATAGAGACCCATCCTGGAGTTGCTAAATGATGGTTCCTTCTTTAGTATTTTCCACGTTCTTTAGGTGTTCAGTTCCAGAACTACTTGCAGCAGGTTCTGCCAGCCATCCTCGATGGTATGTTTGTGGTTTCCATTATGTTTGATGTATATTTAATCTATTTATTTTATTTGAAAGTATTTTAAATATGAGGTGAATTGTTTTTATCCAGGCCTTGCTGATGAGAATGAATCTGTGCGGGATGCAGCACTCAGTGCTGGGCATGTTCTGGTGGAACACTATGCTACAACGTAGGTTACTGATTGCTGTATCTGAGTTTATTATTAAACTTTATGATGTATGCACTAGCACGGCTCCCTCCTCAAAAAAATATATCTGCCTGAATTAGCATTTTTATGAGATACCTGTTCCCTAATTAATTGTGTACACACAAGTTGGAGCTTTCATTAATTATTTCAATCCTGTGTGATATTTCAGAAAGATCTGAATTACAGTAGAGGTATTTTTTATCAGTAGATCTGGAAGATCTGAGTTAATTACTTCTTGATGAATTTATTTATTAGCAATTAAAATGTGTTTTCCTGTTTCATGTTTCAATCTCATACACAATCTATTAATTTCCTCAGTCATCCTATTTTTAATTTTTTTCCATCTCAGGTCTCTGCCTCTGCTTCTTCCGGCCGTGGAGGATGGCATTTTCAATGATAGTTGGCGTATTAGGCAGAGTTCTGTTGAGTTACTGGGAGATCTCTTGTTCAAGGTTCATTATCTTTTTCATTTTCTTCTTTATGGTATTGATTTATTGTTATCCAATATATATATATGTGTGTGCGTATTATATATTTTTCCTTTTTCTAAAATTCTTTTGGTAGGTTGCTGGAACATCCGGAAAAGCACTTCTTGAGGGTGGCAGTGACGATGAAGGTGCTAGTACTGAAGCACATGGACGGGCTATAATTGAAGTACTTGGGAGGGATAAGAGAAATGAGGTTCTTGCTGCTTTGTACATGGTTCGAACTGATGTCAGCATCACTGTGCGCCAGGTGATGATTATGTCAATATATTAGTGATCAACTTAATAATTTGTCTACTTTTGGATGGTCAAATATGAATAATATGAATGCTGCTACACTCTCCTCAGGCTGCATTGCATGTGTGGAAGACAATAGTAGCAAATACTCCAAAAACCCTCAAGGAAATAATGCCAGTTCTGATGAACACACTAATTAGTTCACTTGCTTCGTCGTCCTCTGAAAGGCGGCAGGTTTGTTATTCATCTCATAGAGATTTTTCAGATGCATTAACATCAAAAAGTTAATTTGATAACTTATGGACTCAATGATTATCAGGTTGCTGGACGAGCACTGGGAGAGCTTGTTCGGAAGCTTGGAGAAAGAGTACTACCCCTAATTATACCTATTTTATCCCAGGGATTGAATGACCCTGATCCCAGTAGAAGACAAGTAAGCATATAATTCTTACTTCTCCGTATTCTTCTTCCACCCAGGCCCCCCTAAACCCCCCACCTCAACCCCCACGCACACTCAATTATACTTCTTTTCTGTACTTCTTGTTTTCTTCTTAAATTTTTGCTGGTCTTACTTGGCATGTTTTGTGATAGAGGATACATAGTATTTTTGTCAGCTTTCACAGATGTTACTCAAGTACATCCTGTTGAAGCTTAAGCTAGGGATAAAAACTGTCACTACAATCATACTCAGACAAAATGCCTGTACCAATGCAGGGTGTATGCATTGGCCTAAGTGAAGTGATGGCCAGTGCTGGTAAGAGTCAGCTATTGAGTTTCATGGATGAACTTATTCCTACGATCAGGACAGCCCTCTGTGATAGGTATTTTTTAATCTCTTTACAGTTACGTTTAATGTTCACGCTAAATGTTTTGGCTTTTGTTATTTGTCGTCTGATGGGGATTGGTTTTTATTTCTGTAATAGCATGCTTGAGGTTCGTGAGTCTGCTGGTCAAGCCTTCAGTACCCTGTATAAGGTACTCCTTTGTGTCTTCTAGTACTTTGTAATTTTGCTCCTACTATTCTAGTTCTTTGTGTGTTTTTTTTTTTTTGAAGATTTGAAATGTGTTCTATGTGCAGAGTGCTGGAATGCAAGCAATTGATGAGATTGTCCCCACACTATTACATGCCTTGGAGGATGACAAAATCTCTGATACTGCCCTTGATGGCCTGAAACAAATTCTTAGGTTTTACATCAATCTCCTATATGGTTGTTCGCTTGCTTTAGTTACAAATTTAGTTCTAAGCATCTCTTGATTTATACAGTGTTAGGACAACAGCGGTGTTGCCACATATCCTCCCTAAGCTTGTTCATCTTCCACTCACGTATGTGTCCTATTTCCCTTTGGTTCGTTGTTTGTGGAATATAATATAATCTTATCAATAAACTGACATGTTCAAATTCCTCCAGTGCCTTCAATGCTCATGCTTTAGGAGCTTTAGCAGAGGTTGCAGGGCCTGGCCTTGACTTTCATCTAAGCACTATCCTCCCTGCTCTTCTAGCAGCTATGGGTGATGCTGATGAGGTATAACATCTTCTCATCATTTCTATTTAGAATATAGCTATATTCCACAACGACACATATATGATGGTTTCACTGGTAAAGCTTTTGTCTTAATCTTGTCTAAATTTTGCTTCTATAGGAAGTGCAAAGTTTGGCAAAGAAAGCTGGTGAAACTGTTGTCTTGGTTATCGATGAAGAAGGAATAGAAGCTTTGATATCAGAGCTTCTTAGGGGAATTGGGGATAGTCAGGCATGGTTTTGCTTAATTTGCTGCTCATGATTTCAAATTTACATGTGGATACCTATATTGTTGTAACAGTTCTTGGTGTCTTCTTACTTTTCCAGGCTTCAATTAGGCAAAATGCATCATATCTCATTGGATACTTGTTCAAAAATAGTAAACTGTACCTGGTTGATGAGGCTCCAAACATGATATCCACCCTTATCATTTTGCTTAGTGACACAGATTCCCAGACAATTTCGGTAGTTCTCTGAACATTATTTCTTTTATTTCAGTATCCGGAGTTGAATGCCCATTTTTTACTTGATATAAGAATGAAGGAGAGCCTGACCTTAAAGAAGTTACCATATTTTCCTTGTTCTTTGATGGTTAGCAGTTGGATTGCATGAGTTATTGGAATGTGAGGATCTATTTATACCAATATTTTTAAATGGGAAATTAAAATAGACATATTATTTTTAAAATTTGAACATTTAAATTTAAAATTCCTATGATTAATAACAAGATAAAATGAAGACATTTAAATTTGCTTTTTACTCCCAAAAAAATTTATCCAAATGGATGCTAAATTTTTAATAGGTAGGTACTTGAATTAGATGCAAACTATACTTATTTGATGGAAGTGGACGTTCAATTCTAGATAGAGAGAGTGATATTAAGTTATCTGACCACATATTGAGCAGGTTGCTTGGGAAGCTTTATCAAGAGTTATAAGTTCCATTCCAAAAGAGGCTCTTCCTTCACACATAAAGTTAGTTCGTGATGCAGTGTCTACCTCAAGGGATAAAGAACGTAGAAAGAAGAAGGTATTAAGGTTTATTTTCTGTTCAGAATTTCTGATTGAGTTGCATTTGAATGTATAATTCTGGTGTGATCTTTCTTTGAAGCTAACTCACCTGTTTGTTAATTCTTCTCATCTTGAATGCAGGGTGGACCAGTTCTTATACCTGGACTTTGTCTTCCAAAAGCACTTCAGCCAGTGCTTCCTATCTTTCTGCAGGTTTTTTTTTATGCATATTCTCAAAAATATAAGTTCAGTATTGTCTGTAAGTCAGAATCATGTGATGTAATACTTTAAAGTTTTTGCGGACTGTTTTAAGAATTTGATGGCGTCTAGTACCTATAATCAATTGAATTGAATCATTTTCTTGGATTAATTAAAAGTGATGGTGTTTAGATTATTGAACAATATGTACAAAAAAACCTACTTCAATTGCTGGAGAAAAATCAGTCATTGCTTAGTTTCTCTTATTTTTACAAAGAAATAATAGGCCCACCAACAATTGAAAAATCCTGGAAAAAAGTTGTCTTTATTTCCTTTCTCAGGGAAATGTTATTGAGAATCTCCTCTACTATATTATAAATATTTCAATTTTTCTTCTCTAAGTTAAAATTTTTATCATTAATGATATCTACAGGGCCTAGTAAGTGGGTCAGCTGAGTTGAGAGAGCAAGCAGCCTTGGGTCTGGGAGAGTTAATTGAAGTTACAAGTGAAAAAGCTTTAAGGGAGTTTGTAATTCAAATCACTGGGTATGATTCTTGAATTGGCAAATGATATAAGATCTGTTTCCTTGCCATATTACCAGTGAACATTACAGATAAAAGCCATCTTACTTTCAGTCTGTTGTCTGTCTGTTCACCTTTATTTTCTTGCTCCTGTGTTTTAAATTATCTTGCATCTAATGTTTCCTGTTACTTTACATGGTTTACATGTGATCTCCTGATAAAAGTTATGTTACTCTTTCTTCCGTCGTCTCATATCTTCATCTGCGTTGTACTTGCCTCACTTTTTCTTTCATGTTCTATGATTCATGACCATTTGAGTTCACTATAGAAGTAGGCTATTGGACATGGATGGCATGAAGCCCATTATTATTATTTAATTATCACTAGCAGCATAAATATTATAGGATTAGAATTTAGTCTTGTTAACTATATCACTGTGGACCACTTTTACCATGAATTCATTTCAATTACTTTCTCACACCTAGGAATAAACTTTGTTAAACATTCAGAAATTGTACTTTGTTTCCATCTGTTTCAAAGTTGGTCTAAGATCAATGTGCAACTATTTATATCATTTCTACTACTGTTATTCATGAGGCAAGGATTTGTTTAAAGTCAAGTTAAGTCTTTACACCTCATAATGGCTTCATGGGCAGCTATGGCCTTAACAGAAGGTATAATTACTTTGAATCGCTGTTCCTGCTAATTGTGTTGCTATAGAAAATGAGAGGGATTAGCAACATCTAATCTGTTGTTTCCTCTATAGTATGAAGATGTTAACCTTGACTTATAATGGCACTCACTGTTGTCAAGTTACTTGTGTTTGTGAGTATATATATATGCACATATCATGTACCTTTCTTTTGGAATATTTATTCCTCTTGACTTAAGTCTTCATTTGCTTTGCATTGTAGGCCGTTGATTCGTATTATAGGTGATCGATTCCCTTGGCAAGTTAAGAGTGCAATTCTTTCCACTCTGAGCATCATTATACGGAAAGGGGGAATGGCTTTAAAACCTTTTATCCCTCAGCTACAAACTACTTTTATAAAGTGTCTGCAGGACAATACAAGGTTAGCTCATAGTAATGTAATTTATTTTTGGAGAAATGTGATACTGCAATAAAGGTGGATGATATTTGTACAACGCATAACCTTTTGCATACTTAAAGTGGTTACATTACCTTTTAAATACTTATGTTTATCTCTTTAAATCATGCCCTTGTGACTTCAAATTTAGGACTGTTCGTTCTAGTGCTGCCCTAGCTCTTGGGAAGCTCAGTGCCCTCAGTACTAGGGTTGACCCATTAGTTGGTGATCTGTTGTCTGGTTTGCAGGTACTTATAACTTTTCATTTTACTAGTCTTATTGAAGTGAGTATATGGTGAAAATTGTTCTGACTTATGAATGATCAGACATCAGATGTTGGAGTCCGTGAGGCAATTTTGACAGCCCTAAAAGGTGTTGTCAAGCATGCTGGCCAGAGTTTGGGTACTGTTGTCAGAGAGCGCATATATATGCTTCTGATGGATTTGATCCACAGTGAGGATGATCAACTGCGAATTTCTTCTTCTACTATATTTGGCAGATTTTCTCTGGTTAGTAGTGTCAGATCTCGCTTTGGAAATTTGTATGCAACTCATGTGAATTTCATTCACTTTAGGGCTTTAATATCTCCTGCTTGCCCAATTGCATTTATCGATTGGTATTTGAACATCTTTTTATTTTATTTTATTTTTTAAAAGTTTTTTATTCTCAATATTTTATGTATTTCTTTTGTGGCTGAGTAACATTAATATTGCAGTACTTGGAAGATATTAAAATCTCTGAAGTACTAAAGGATCTCACTAGTTCAGCGTCATCTCCAAATTGGGCTGCAAGGCATGGTTCTATCCTCACCATCTCTGCCATCCTTGGGCATAATCCTGTTGTGA
This sequence comes from Calotropis procera, assembly GCA_004801955.1. NCBI lineage: Eukaryota > Viridiplantae > Streptophyta > Magnoliopsida > Gentianales > Apocynaceae > Calotropis > Calotropis procera. The sequence goes on from LVCA01018701.1 coordinate 40,459, forward strand.
TTTGTTCCTCTTCTTGCTTCGCAACAGTCATAAACTGCCTCAAAACTGGCTTGAAAGACGAAAAGGTATTTTCTTCCTCTACTTGGTTAAAAATTGAACTTTCTACCTGGAAATTTCTCTTGAGATGTTGCTAAACTCTCAGACTTACTAAGATTCTTACCCTGCACCTCATTGTAAAATTGCCTATTGTCTTCTGTCAGAAGTGATGACTACTATAAGATCTGTTAAAAATCCTGTGACTAAAATAAACATGTTAGAATGGGTATGCGAGGAATCTGGAACTGCATGATTTTTGCTTTCTAATTATCCTTAACTTAGTTCTATTTTGCCTGTTTATTCTATATAAACTCTTCTGATTCTTATAATAATAATAAAAGTTCTCAAATGACTCGTCATCTATAGTTTCCTGTTCGTGAATCATCTATAAGAGCATTCGGAAGGCTTCTGCTTCATCAAGTTCAAAGCGATCCTTCTAATAGCTATTCACATTCTGAAGCTGTTGCTTGCATTGTATTGGCAATGCAAGATGACTCTAGCGAAGCCAGAAGACGGGCCTTATCTTCCCTGAAAGCAGTAGCTAAAGTATGTGGTTGACCACTTGATTGATGTTCTATTCAAGGGAATTTTGCTGTTTTTCTAAAACATCAAAATATTAATATCTCTGGCAGGCAAATCCTTCTGCAATTACAATTCATGCTTCCATGTTTGGTCCTGTGGTTGCTGAATGTTTGAAGGATGGAAACACTCCAGTGAGACTGGCTGCAGAGCGATGCGCTCTACATGCCTTCCAGTTAACGAAGGGTATCGCTCCCTTACCCTCAGATCATTTTGCTGCATGCATTTTTTGCATTTGTTAGGGTGTTGATTTTGCAATTTAAATCAAGGTGTTAGGCACATCATATAACCACTGTTCCACATTGACCTTAGTACTAATATCCTTTCTATTTCCCAGGAGCAGAAAATGTTCAAGCTGCACAGAAATATATTACCGGTTTAGATGCTAGACGGATATCAAAGCTTCCTGAGCTCAGGTAAGATAACTTGCATATTTAGGAAATTTGGTTACTAAAAATTTTGTTTCTAGGTGTGATACAGTTCCACAAATACATGCATTAATTTATGGCCTGCTTGGTAAAGCAGTGCATTTACTGTGCAATTTGGTTTTTTGAGACTTCTTTTCTACACTAATATGCTTAATTATGTATATTCCTCCTTTATCCTTCTTGGAGATATATAGTAGCAACTTCTATAGTTGTCCCCTTATTCATATCGAGCTACTCTTAAAACTCTTTATAGCTTGACTTATAATAGTTTACAATTGGCTACTGAATACTTTCTGAGTTTTGTGTGGACAGTTGGTGACCTTTTTTATGTTGAACTATATAGCAATCAGCCCCCAATATACTCTCTCGCGCATGACTTCCTTTCTTACATTGAGTTTTTACTCATGTGTTCTATTTGGTGATTTTATAGAATCAGTAACCTGGTTTTGTTATGATACTGCAGCGATGACAGTGACAACAGCGATGATGATACATCAGGCAGTTTATAAATTAACAAATCATTTTAAGAAACCACCAAACCAATTTTCATAAGGACAAGCAGATATATACTTGAGCACCAGCCAAATTTTGTAATGAATTTTTGTAGCTAGTCAGAAAGTAAATAGACACACCTGCATGCATCCAGAAAGAGGTTTGCCATATACACTCTCACCTCTCAGCCCTCTCAGCCCTTAATTGTCAATGTAAATTATGTTGTCATTGATATGAAACCCCTTATAAATTGCAGTATGAGAGATTATGTGAAAGTATTGAGCAGCTTATGATGATGGTTTTAAGCTGTGGGCTCCAAGGGAGATATAATTTGTCTATGAGTACTGAAGACAAAAGATAGTTTTCGACAGATTGGTTCCCTTCTATATTTATACATCACCATTCAGGTCTGGTTTCTTTCCAATTCAAGTACTCAAATAGGGAATGTATTCAAAATTTTGTATTTTATCCATTGGAATGTATACATTGAGAAAAGATTGTCTGAATAAACTCTCTAATTAAGATAATTATGTTGTTGTGAAGCTAGTTTAGAGTTAGAAAACTTGATATGAAAATGAAGATTGTGATAAATAATTCATAGAGATGAACTCAAACAGTTAAATCATCATTTCTGAGCCAATCCCTCTACAAAAAGAGTTGCTTATGCAAAGATAGCCAGGTGAATTTAAATTTATGCATTATGAATCATTGTAGATTAAGAAATCCAAATTTCTACTATATTCATTGTGGGGTCATATATTTAGGGTTTATGGAAGTCCCTTTAAAAAGCAGCTTAATGCAGGTACAAGACTTGTTTGAATGAGAAAACAATAAGCATCAATAAAATGGTTTGATGTATGTATTTATAAGTGTGTATATGCATATAAAAATGGAAATGCCTGCATACATATGTATATGTGTAACTATATATATACATGTATATTCAAAAGTTGGCAGTCAAATTGAAGAGTTCTAGGTTTGGAGAGTTAAAGAAGCTGACAAATGTAAATGTTTTTGGTTCAACGAGCAAAAAAAAAAAAAAAAAAAA
>LVCA01018783.1:199132-216925 GCA_004801955.1 Calotropis procera
TATTATCTAATAAATAATATATTATGATAATGTTGAAAAATATTTACGAAGAAGTGCAAAACCAAACAGGATTGTGAAAGTAAAAAAGCAAGTTAACATAAATAAAATAATATGTATATAAATGTTTAATTCAGCTTTTGTTTTCTGTATTTTCCATTTACACACTCAAAAGACTGCCTTTCTCTTTTACCTTGTTTCCGTCCGTCACCATCCCCATCACGCCCATCATCATCGTCGTCGCCTTTTCTCTCCTGGGAATGAAATTAGCCACAACGAACATAGAAAACTAAACAACAGAGAGACCGAACAGAAAGCCCTAGGTTTTATTCAGGTAATATCTCGATGATCATTTTTATTAGAGTTACAAGCGGTTTCTGGTTTGTATTTTTTTGAAACATGAGAAAATAGCTCTGTTATATACAGTATGTGCATCTGTAATTTATGTTGAAATTTGTTGTCTGTTTTCTTTAGTTGTCTAAAATTTTCGATTCACTGATTCTGCATGCTTTTCAAGTTGCTCTCATTGTAAAATTGTGTTCTGGCTCTAAAAAATAAAGAAAAATTTTTATGTTTAGAATAAAATAAGTATTTGGATGAAGTATGAATTTTTGTTTTTTAACTTTGGACTGTATATTATTATGATGCTGATATATTAAATGATTTTCTGGTTTTCCGGTGATTGAGTCGACCGTGATTTTTATTGTTTGCACAGGATTATATAAAATTTGATAACTTTGCAGCGTTGTAAATGGAAAATCGAGGTCAGAAGAGAACTGAAACAGTTGATGAATTGCCAGCTGATAAGAGGGCTTGTAGTTCATTAGGAGTTAGGCCAAGTTCATCTGTTTCACCGGTTCGGACTATTGATTCCACCCACGAAATTCATGACGATCAGATGGAAACATCGTCGTCATCGACAGACGGTGAAGGAGAGAGAGATTCCGCTAGTGGTTCTTGTGATTCCGGAAACAGTTATAAGGATTGCTACAGGCCGGGATCATTTAGTGATCACAGCAAGTTCAGCCAAATTTTATCTATTTTGTCCAAAAATCAGGAGGAATCTGAGCAGTTGGCTACCCTAACTGAGCTGTGTGAATTGCTGTCCTTTTGTACTGATGTTTCATTGTCTGGTCAGATGGCAGATTCCTTCTCTCCCGTACTTGTGAGGTTGGCTAGGCAGGAGAGTAGTCCTGATATAATGCTTTTGGCAATCAGGGCCATAACCTATTTCTGTGATGTACATCCACGAGCTTCTGTCTACATTGTTAGACATGACGTTGTTCCTGCATTGTGCCAGAGATTGATGGCCATTGAATACCTAGATGTGGCTGAACAGGTAAAATATAAATAATCTAAATACACTCTCCTAATAAATTTTTGGAGTTATCTATTAATATGGTTTGTTTGATTTATTTCTTTTTATATTTTAGTGTTTACAAGCTCTGGAAAAGATTTCTCGGGAGCAACCTTTAGTTTGCTTGCATGCTGGTGCAATTACTGCTGTCCTAAATTATATTGATTTCTTCTCAACTAGTGTACAGGTATATTATTCCAACTGTCAATCTAGAGTTGAATATGAAGCTGGATTGTTAGTGTATGGAGTTTAAAAGATGATCACTGTTTTACATTTATGCAAATTGTTGGAATACAGAGGATAGCGCTGTCTACTGTTGTGAATATATGTAAGAAGCTTCCTCCTGAATGCCTATCACAACTTATGGACACAGTTCCCGTATTGTGTAATCTTCTACAGTGTGAGGATCGTCAGGTACACATTTTACAGTATTGGTGCTCCTAAGCTTATTCTGTTTATGTCCTTTTGATGCTTCACAATCCTTTCCCTGATTTGTTCAGCTTGTGGAGAGCGTTGCCACCTGCTTGATTAGAATAGCAGAGCGAGTTTGCTGCAACTCTGACATGCTGGATGAACTTTGTAAGCATGGGCTGATTCAACAGTTTGTAGATCTCATGAACTTGAATAGAAGAACTTCATTATCACAACCTGTTTACCCTGTATGTTCTTATTTCAATCTGAAGCTATATATATACACATATGCATTTTTGTTTGTTTGTTTGTTTTTTTTTTGCAGCAGGTACAAGTTTTCATTCTTACTTATACATGTTTTACTTATTTGCTGTAGGGTTTGATAGGATTACTAGTGAAATTGGCTTCTGGTTCCATTCTTGCAATCAGGATACTTTTCGAGATCAACATAAGTAGCATACTAAAGGATATATTGGCTAACTTTGACCTTTCACATGGAATTTCCTCTAGTGTAATGGTTGACGGGCAATCCAATCAGGTGAAGCTTCAGTAGAGTACAACTATCTTAGTTTAGTTTTTCATTGATGATTATCTTTTTGTATTCCTTTTCTGATTTTACTGACTGTTTTATATTTTTCTTCTCCCTACTTCCTAACTCAATTGCTTTCTTCTTTCACCATAAAACTTTTTTTGGCAATATCCCTATAATTTTGCTTATATACATATAGCTTAAAAGAGGGTTTTGAATATTCGATAATTGATCTATTTATTCAAGAGTTTGGCCGACTGATTTTAGCACCTTTTTTTTAAAGTTGTGTTAGTCAAGTTCCCTTATCCTCAATTAGCTATTGAGAAATGTGCTCTGTTAATGCTTTTATTCTTTAGGTACATGAAGTTTTGAAATTATTAAATGAACTTCTCCCTTCCACCGAGGAAGATCAGGATAATCCACTGGAGTCAGAGAAGGAAGCTTTTTTGATCAGTCATCCTGATCTCTTGCAGAGGTTTGGATTGGATGTGCTTCCTGTTTTGGTCCAGGTTTGGTTTTCTCTATACATGTTTATTGCATCTTTAACAGGTAACTTTTTCCCCCACCAGTTTGTTTACTTTTATTTTTGTTCTTAAGCAGGTGGTAAATTCTGGTATGAACTTGTATGTTTGTTATGGCTGTCTATCTGTAATCAGCAAGTTAGTTTATTTCAGCAAATCTGACATGCTACTTGAATTCCTTCAAAGCACCAACATTTCAAGGTTAAACAGATGACTTTCTTCTTCTTCTTCTTCATTTTTTTTTTCTTTTTCGTTTTTTTTAAAAAATTTATTTAGACCCAGTTAATATTTTCCTTGTATATAACTTGATGTTTCTGTGGAAATTTGCTCTACAGTTTTCTGGCTGGAGTATTTACAAGGAAGGATTTACATGTACTGTTATTGGCACTTAAAATTGTTGAGGCAGTCCTTCAAAAACATGCAAATATTTTCTTGGATTCATTCATTAAAGAAGGTGTTCTTTTCGCTGTTGATGCTCTTCTATCCCCAGAAAGGTGTTCACCCTTCATGTTTCCTGCATGCAATGATTTGCAGTTTTTGCATGATAGAACTCAAACTTCATCATCTAAAGATATGGAATGTCTATGTTTCTCTTTCAACTCATGTCAATCACCAGCGGCTGCGAAAGTTATGACTTGCAAACTTGAAAAGGATTCCATTAAAAATATTGCAGAGCATATAAAGAACAATTATTTCGGAATGAAGTTGCTGGACACTGAGAAAGGCTTTACAGATATTCTTCAGAAACTGAAAACATTATCTGTTGCATTGACAGATCTTGTGAATAAATCAGCAAAGAGGGTTGCTGATGGGGAAGATGAAGAGCAATTTTACCCTGTTTTACAACAGATAATGTCAGTTCTTGGAGGAAAAGATCCAATATCAACTTTTGAATTTGTTGAGAGTGGAATAGTAAAGTCATTACTTAATTACCTATTTAATGGGCAATTTGTTGTTGACAAGACAGAAAATCAAAGGGTTTATCAGATGCATGTTATTGAGAAAAGATTTGAGGTGCTCGGAAAATTACTAGTGTACATTTCTGAGACACCTCTAGAGAACTCCATCCTCACAACATTGATTCGTAGGTTGCTAAGTTCACTCAATTCCATGGAAAATTTTCCTGTCATCTTGAGCCAGGGAACAAAGCTGAGGAACTCTTATGCTACTGTTCCTTATGGACATGCTACTTCATATCCTTGTCTGAAAGTTCAGTTTGTGAAGGGTGAGGGAGAAAACCTTTCTGACTATTTTAAGGATGCTGTCAATGTTGATCCTTTTTCAACTATGGATGCAATCAATAAATATTTGTGGTCAAAAGTAAGTCAAAAAAGAACTTACCATCATGCATATTCAGAAAATGAAGCCTCAGAGAAGGAGTGTTCATCATCAGAGTCATCATCATGCTCAAGCCCTTCAAATAGCAGAAATGTAGATACTATTGAATCAGATAATTTTGTGAGCCATGCAAATGAAATACAGGTATATTTTTTTGTTGCTAACTTCTCACATACAGTATTTCTATGTATAAGCATTGCATATTTTTTGTCAAGTCTTTCATTTTCTTACAATTTTCCAGTCCATGGCATCTGCAAATTCTCCAGATTGGCCTGTTTGCTTTAAATATCTGAGAAATGGATGAACTGTTTATCTCAGCTCATTTGTACAATCTCCTATTGTGTTTTTTTTTTCCTCCTTGTGTTTATGTGTTGAAATTATTTAAACTTGTTTTATTAAATTATTGAAGCTGGATCATCTTAGTTTCATTTGTCTGACTAGTTCTGTATAAGTAGGGAAGATGTTACTTGATTTTAACAATTGTTACTTTTGCACATTTTTCTATTCATTGGTGTATATATCTCTTAAGTCGGTTTTAATTACTGGTACTTAGGGTACACTGGAGCTTATGGAAGAAGAAGGCAGTAACACTAGTAAAAGGTGTCCAGGTTGCATTAGCAGTAAAGATGCATCACCAAAATTGTTACTATACCTAGAAGGGCATGAACTTGATCATGCACTAACACTATATCAAGCTCTGATCCAGCAAAACTTTACATCTGCAAATAATTGGACTCCAAGTGGTAAACTTTGGAATCAACTATATAAAATAACCTATAGAAGAGCTTTTGATGTTACTATGAAGTCCCTTGAGCAATGCAGTTGTCATGATGGCCCTTCATATGGTCTAGGTGGGGCATATTTACAGTACCCGTCACTATTCTCTGGCATCCTTTCTAGAGAGCTTGTTAGTCTTAATCAGTCAAGTCCAGCATATGACATGCTATATCTTCTTAGATGTCTTGAAGGCATAAACAGGTTAAGGTTCCATATAATGTCACGTGAGAGAATATATGCTTTTGCTAAAGGGAGAATTGGTGGTAATCCAGATAATTTGATGGTGACAGCTTCTGGGGTTCCTCAGAGTGAGTTTGTGAGCTGTAGAATTACAGAAAAATTTGAACAACAGATGCAGGATGCTTTGGCAATCTCTGTTGGTGGCATTCCCTCCTGGTGCTCCCAGTTAATGGCTACTTGCCCATTTTTATTTAGATTTGAGACAAAATGCAAGTATTTCTGTCTGGCTGCATTCAATAAGCAGGCAGTGCAGCCTCTTATATCTCAACATGATGACGTAGGTAGCCTTAATGGCAGGAGGCAATATGGTGGTAGCTATGCACGCAAGAAGTTTTTGGTGCATCGAGACAGAATTCTTGACTCTGCTACAGAGATGATGAACCTCCATGCTCATCAGAGAGTTGTCCTGGAGGTGGAGTACAACAATGAAGTTGGCACTGGTCTAGGTCCAACTCTAGAGTTTTATACCTTGGTATGCCATGAGTTTCAGAAGAGTGGGCTTTTTCTATGGAGGGAAGATACTTCAGCAGTCAGTTCAGAAAATCTGGACGCTGAGGGTTCAAGAATTCTTGTGGCTCCTTTTGGACTTTTCCCTCGCCCATGGTCGGAAAAAGTGGAAACTGTTAACAGTAGAGAGTTTTCCGATGTTACCAAGAAGTTTATCCTTTTGGGACAAATTGTGGCCAAGGCTCTTCAAGATGGTAGAGTTTTAGATCTTCCCTTTTCCAAAGCTTTCTACAAAATTATTCTTGGGAAGGTAAACATCTTTTTGATAAAATTTTATTGCTGTTGTGTCCCTCTTGTTCTTTTATATCTTGTTTAGAAAGTTCCTGATGCCAAGCCAAATTTCCCTCATCAAAAATAATAAATAATCATCCAGGAACTCACGGTGTATGATATCCAGTCGTTTGACCTTGAACTTGGGAGAGCTCTACTGGAATTTCAGGCTCTTATTGAGAAGAAAAGATGCTTAGACTCTGGTTGTCAGGGCATGCCATCAGCGGAGAGTGACGTTTGGTTTCATGGCACAAGAATCGAGGATCTTTGCCTTGAATTTTGTGTTCCTGGGTATCCAGACTATAGCTTTGATTCTGTATCTGGTTCAAAGATGGTTAGCCTTGAATGCTCTTCTGTGTGTTTCACATGCGACCCCTGGCTGTTAAATTTCATAATTGACATGGACATTTTAATGTTGATTTTTCAGGTATCTTTGTCAAACTTAGAGGAATATGTTTCACTTGTAGCTGATGCTACAATAAAAACTGGAATTTCCAGACAAGTAGAAGCATTCAAGTCAGGTTTTGAACAGGTTTGTTTCATAGATGAGATAATTTCTCATGGACCCAGCAATTTTTGTTTTAAAGTTTCATAGATGGGATAATGGATTTTTGAAGTTCATATCCATCCTGAGAAAGATTATTTGGATGTTTTTCTTCTAAGGAATTCTATATGGGTCCCTTTTTGTTCAGGTTTTTCCGATCAGCCATCTTCAACTATTTCATGAAGATGAATTAGAGCGTTTATTATGTGGAGAGCGGGAACTTTGGAATGTATGTTTCTGCCTAATTATCTGTTTAAATATTTTTTCTGATATTTGCAATCTTAGCAATCTATTAAAGAGCTGCTCTGATTATTTTGCTACTTGCAGTCGAATGATTTATCTGATCACATCAAATTTGATCATGGGTACACTGCCAGTAGTCCTCCTATTGTAAACGTCAGTATCCTCTCCCTTGTAAGGTTCTAAATTTCAAGAATTCAATGTGTAATGCCTATCTCTTGCCTTTTCAGTTATTGGAAATTATACAAGAGTTTGATAATGAGCAACAGAGAGCATTCTTGAGGTTTGTGACAGGGGCTCCTCGGCTTCCTTCAGGGGGGTTAGCAGCTCTTAATCCCAAATTGACTATTGTCCGCAAGGTTTGCTCAAAGATTTCCATTTCTAGAATATCTCTATATTGTGGTGGTTGTGTGCTTTTTCTTACCTTATTATTTTCCCTTAACAGCACTGTAGTAAATGGGCGGATGGTGACCTTCCCAGCGTGATGACTTGTGCAAACTATCTAAAGCTGCCGCCTTACTCTTCAAAAGTTGTCTTACTGCTGCTTATCTTTTTTTTTTCATTCCTTCTTTGGTTATTTATTTTCTTGATTTTTTTTTGGGCCCCTTTTCGTGGATTTTCAAACTAGATGAGGAGACAGTTTAAAAAGAATTAACTTGTTTGCAGGGGAGGATGAAAGAGAAGCTTCTGTATGCCATAAAAGAAGGACAAGATTCATTCCATCTCTCTTAGCTGAAAAACGCTATGCGAGAATGCAGCAGTTAACTTGTGAATATAGGTAGAGCCAATGTACATAAGATGACTATGCATGGTGATAGGAGCTGCGGTGGTTCATGTGGGGCTGATTGGCAAGAAACAAAAGGATGCTCCTGATGCTGCACCGACAAAGAACTGCTAGGTGTACATGATGATAGGAAGATTCAGTTTCATGTGTAAATTCTTTCCTAGTCAGCATCTCGTCTGATAATTCTTTTTATATTTATAGAAAAGCAAACATTCTGTGTACATAATTTAAATATTATGCACCTGAACACAGCTAAGCTAAGCAGTTTCTCATTAGTGATATCAACAAATAGTCATAGTTATCTTTAATAGGTTTCTTTTTGGGCATGGAAACTTGATGTTATGCAAAATAAATTATTATTATTATTATTATTATTATTTTGGATTAATGTTTTGGCAATTGTTGGTATGGACTCCTAAGCCTTGTCTCAAAGAATATGCCAGCTAATTCTGTACCTGCCTCAGTAGTGAAAGTTATTTGGGTTCTGGAACCTGGGGATATAATGAACTTCATAAACCCAGAATAGGGTGTTAGACTTAGCTTACATCTGTGCGGGTCCATTAGGAAACTTTCTTTCTTGATTTTTTTACTTTCCTTATAGGAGGGGAATGAAAGGAGAAAAAAGATAAAATTGACGCACATCAACCATCCACTAACGCCACGACAGTCCCCGAGGTTAAGAGGACAGAGCGCCCCCGACGTAGTACTCCCCATCTCCACCCAAAAACACGAGAATTGCAACATCTTATCACCTCCCCTAGTTTTCTTCCACACTTTTCTGGCTTACTTCGAACGAAACCTCACTTCTCATTCCCACTTCGCTCTTTACGAAAAAGGACTAACCGATGAACGCAAAATTACGGCCATACTCCTCGTCGCCACCATCACACCCATTTCCGGTAACACGAACAACAGCCTTGCTTCACCGGGTTTCACCGAGCACCTCTTCAGCTCCAGTCTTTTCCTCAATCTCGACCTTCACGTCTTCCATTACTATCACATCCAAAACCAAAAACCCTCTTGGGGTACAAGCCACCACCAAACCATCTAGAGTCTCCCTTGCTGGTTCATCAACGTCACCAGTTACCGGAAATCCTCCTGCTTCCTCTAGACCCCGGTCGAACAATTCGCCTGACCAGGTACTGTTAACACTCCTTTCTCAGAGAAAGACTGAGGAGGCTTGGCTAGCCTACACCCAGAGTCAACAGATTCCCAACTCCACTTGCCTTAGCCGTTTGGTCTCCCAGTTGTCGTACCAAAATACTCAATCAAGCCTCGAACGAGCTCAGTCGATCATCCAACGCCTAAGAAATGAGCAGCAGTTGCATCGTCTGGACGCGAATTCTCTCGGTTTGCTGGCCGTTGCTGCTGCTAAAGGAGGGCATATCTTCTATGCTACCTCCATTATTAGGTCAATGCTCAAATCTGGCTACATTCCCCATGTCAAGGCGTGGGGTGCTGTCGTAAGCCGCCTTGCCGCCTCTGGCGATGATTGTCCAATCGAGGCCATAGAACTGTTCAATTCTGTGACTGCGAGGATCAGGCGGCTTTCTGAACCTGTTTTGGCGAAGAATTCAAGACCTGATACAGCTGCTTACAATGCTGTGCTTAATGCTTGTGCGAACCTTGGCGATAAAAGGAAGTTCCTCCAACTGTTCAATGAAATGCAACAGTTTGGTTGTGAACCAGATGTTTTGACGTATAATGTCATGATCAAGCTCTGTGCGCGAGCTGATAGGAAAGATCTGCTTGTTTTTGTATTGGAGCGGATTATCCAGAAGGGTATCCCATTGTCTATGACAACACTGCATTCCTTAGTTGCAGCCTATGTAGGTTTTGGTGATATAGAGACAGCAGAGAATATGGTTCAAGCAATGAGAGAGGGGAGAACAGACCTTTGCATGATTTTAAGGGAAGCAAGTCTCCAGGATCATTCAAATCATGGGGAGAGTGATGAGTTCAATTCACTGCTTCCGAATTCTGTTGGTTCTATTAAACATGAGCCACCAGAGTTGCCCCAAGTATTTACACCTAACTCGTGGATGTACACTACGTTGATGAAGGGTTACATGATAGCAGGTAGAATTACTGACACGGTAAGGATGCTTGAAGCCATGAGCCATCAGGAAGACACAGCCTGCCACCCAAACCACGTTACGTATACAACAGTCATATCTGCATTCGTCAAAGCAGGATCAATGGACCGTGCTAGACAAGTGCTTGCAGAAATGACCAGAATTGGAGTGCCTGCCAATCTAGTCACTTACAATATTCTGCTCAAAGGCCATTGTCAGCAGTTACAGATGGATAAAGCAAAGAACCTGATTGAAGACATGATTAATGATGCCAAGATTGAACCTGATGTTGTTTCCTATAATACTTTGATTGATGGATGCATTCGAGTGGATGATAGTGCGGGAGCTCTTTACTACTTCAATGAGATGCGCTCAAGAGGTATTGCTCCCTCTAAACTTAGCTATACAACATTGATGAAAGCTTTTGCCTTGTCAGGCCAACCAAAACTAGCCAGGAAGGTGTTTGACGAGATGTTGAGAGACCCTCGAGTGAAGGTGGATATAGTTGCTTGGAATATGTTGATAGAAGCATACTGTAGACATGGGAAGGTGGAAGAAGCAAAGAAAATTGTAGAGGAAATGAAGGAGAAAGGATTTTACCCAAATGTAGCAACTTATGGCAGCCTGGCAAATGGAATTGCCCTCGCTAGAAAGCCAGGAGAAGCACTTCTGCTGTGGAAAGAAATAAAGGAGAGGTGTGAGATAGGAATAGGTAACACAACTGCTACAACTCTTCCCCCATTGACTCCAGATGAAGGCCTTTTAGATACATTGGCCGACATCTGTGTGAGAGCTGCTTTCTTTATGAAAGCACTGGAAATCATTGCGTGCATGGAGGACTATGGAATAGCACCTAATAAATCCAAGTATTCCAAAATCTATGTGGAGATGCATTCAAGAATGTTTACCAGTAAGCATGCTTCAAAAGCAAGACAGGATAGAAGAAGGGAGAAGAAGAGAGCGGCTGAGGCTTTTAAATTTTGGCTTGGATTGCCCAACAATTACTATGCAAGTGAGTGGTACCTTCAACCTTTAACTGAAGATGATTATGATTCTGAATCTGTTTAATAATGTGTATTTCAATCTCATAGATTTTCAGATACAAATATATGTATAGAATGCCTTTGGGTTTAAATTTAGTACCTTGTCTACCGGTAACTATTTGTTCCCAAGCTACTAGCACTTGGCCAACTGGTAATTTGCACCAGCATCCACTTAAATTGTGAAACTGTGATGCTTGGAAATGAGGTTCTGCAATGTAAATACACAAGTATCATATGCTTCCTAATGCCTCATTTTTTTCATACTAGGTACATATGCTAATAAATTAGAAAATCTTCATTCCCCAAACTTTTTCGCCTGTATTTTGGCTTAACAGAGGGAATTGTGACTTAAAATATGGTTACATATAGAGTGATGACCGAGTTTACAACTGAATTTCCAAGTGAAGCCAACAGCCAAACCAAAAAAAGGAGAAAAAGAAAATGTAGGACACGCTTCCCGCTGATTCATGATGGTTTGGAACATCAGTTGAGAACAATTTTTGTGAAAATTTTTAACTGGAACCTCATTTTTCTTTCTGACCTTCATACCTTGGAATTATGCAGAATTAGCATGATCTTTCTACCAAATAGAGAGAGTAGAAATATAACATTCATTCATAAGAAAGTTCTATAATACACAGGCATTTGGCTGCAAAAGTAGAAGATACTTAGAGCTGCCATGAGACTTAGAGGAGAAAATAATGTTAAAAAAGACTTCACAGTTTACTGATGGAACCGTACTCAGCACCTTGTCCTTGATGACTGGCTATGTGAATAAGATGAAGATAGCACCTGCATTTATGAAAAATTTGAAAACATTAGATTATTAATTATTAATGACCTTATTAAGTTGTAGTTGGAGCGTTATAATTATTAGATAGACTTTGTACATTTGGCTTGCTGTGTATCACTTGTCTACCCATTTAGAGTGTGAGAATGACTAGAAAACTGGAATCTTTCTTGTAAAATGTCAGTTGTTAAAAAGTGAATTTGTTTCCAGATGATCTACATTTGGCAGATACTATACTCATGCCTTGCAAGTACTGTATCCAGGTGATTTCACTACCTGATATGTCTTTGGCCCCTTTTTTAGCAAATAACCGATAGAATTTAGATTGTCCACAAATACGTCTATATCTGGAACCCTTAAGGCAATCGCATCAGCTAAGCTGTATATCTCCTGCAACCACAGGTAAAACTGCATTAATACTCTATGGTGATATGGCTTTTAGTGCAATACAGGTTAAACATAAAAGTTCCCTGAGTAAATAAATTCAACATACAGATATAGTAAAGCAATCCTTTTGCTGCAATTCTGATTGTTTAGTTAGAGCACTTAAAAACCTCTTTGCTTCTTTCTGTTTGCTCATTCCACTACTCCTCCCAAAATCCACAAAGCCATTCTCATCAACATACTTGTCATACAGAGATTCTTTCATTATTTCTACAACATCCTGCAAAATGCATCCAACAAAAACGTCTCTGATATATATGACAAGGATGCAGCAGAAAAGTTCATTTCATGAAGGAATTTTTCTAAGTGATTGGGAAAGGTCTTACAATAGCATCTTGTTCAGTTATTTCTCCTCTCAAGTCCACTCTAGCTCGAGCTTCTGCCAGCCTTACAAGACTTTCTAATTGTCGTGCTGTTATGGGTGTTCCATCAGAAGACGAGCTTTGATCTCTTAATTGCAAATAGAACTTCTGGAGGATTTCAGCTGCTGGTTTTGTCATCCTTGAAAATAAAACAGAAGTATAATGTCTGAACAAAAATGCCAACTCTTCCCTCAATTTCTTGCACCTAAATTCCAGCACAGAGCTAAAATGGGGAAATAATCAATTAAGTAATGACTCACTGAGGGAAGATATAGGTCCTTGCATAAGCAATGTATTTGCGGATAAGAGGACCAGGCAAAGGAACAAAATCAGCATCTTTCTGTGGGTCAAGCCTCAACCTTGCAGCTAAAGATTTGCTTCTTAAGTTCCTATCTACACCCCCAATGTTTTGCGGGGCTAATTACACAGTAACAGAAACAGATGGTGAGAGAAGTATATGTTTCGAATATTTTTGCATCTGAAAACATTACCTGCGCATAGTCTCTTTGCAACTGGCGAGCTTTGTCCGTGTCCTTTATGAAGCTGCAAACATTATACATGAAGTCATATTTCTCCACTAGATAATGTAAGAACAGACACTAGTTTTCAACTTTGTGTATAAATTGATGGAATTATTGGTACAAACAAAACAGTAATGGAACTCGCTCCAAGTCCATGGTAGCAAAACATATCGGGGTGCTGCAGAAGAAGATACATTACGATACAACAAAAAATGGAAATATGCTGCTAAAGAGTTGTTACAAATGCAATGTTGATATGTTAACAGAAATCATTTTTGTCATTTGGATAGCACCTATGGCACGAAAACTTCAGATTTTTATCAGCAAGGATTATCTTAGTAGTTTCTTTTCTTTTGCCTAAATTAGAAGCCTCTGCATTGATATTTTCTTTCTCAACATCTAGTGCTACAAAAGAACAGAATAAATCATGCATTGCTACAAATACAGGATGCAGCACAACTTACAGACATAATGTGCTCAGAGAGTTGCTTATCCAGTATTTCATCAGGTTTGTCGAGTAATATGAAAACCAGATCAAATCTTGAGAGCAATGCAGCATTCATTTTCAAGTTCTCATTCACAGTTTTTGCACGGCTGCAGCACAAATTGCAAAGTTAGTAATAAACTATGCTGCACTGTTAAGGGAAATAGGAAAGATCTCAAGATGAATCTACTTTTACAAAATTAAATGAAGAAAACAATTATTTCCTGAGTCCCCTACATAAAGCACATTTTGCCAGTCTCATAGCTCTGGAGAGTCACGATGAATAAGTGTAGTACAGTACATAATATATCATATGCTGAAATAAGATACAAGAAAGACATAGATATCGTTATCTCAAATTTCCCAATATGAAGGATGCACTAAAGCAGGATTTTTGCAGCTAAAATAAATGGCAATGTTGATAAACTTGCTGATAATCCTGCCTCTGTCACAGAAACAGGCTCATTTAAACATTGCTATTAGTTGCCCAGACCACCGAGGCCGGATGCTTCACTATCAAGTATTTCCTAACTTGTGATTAACAAGCAGTTTTCCCACATGGTGTAAGATCTGTTACTTGAGACCTAGGTCTTGAGTTTGAAATTGGATTAAGATCTTTGATCCTTGTTTTCATACCTTCCCATTCTTGAAAAAATTATAGAAGGGCAAAAGAGAAAAAATAGTGAGAATTCCTTTGTTATCATCATACCAAACTTCATAAAATTTAGAAAAAACAAAATGCATTCATGTGCCATACTCATAATGACCCCCTGCAGGGTTTGCTGCTGCTAAAACAGATGTCCTTGCAGATAAACTAGCTACAAGACCTGCCTTAGCCACAGAGACACATTGTTGTTCCATTGCTTCCAGTAGAACCTGCAGAAAAAGCTGAAACAAATTAGTATTGGTCCTAGAGGCTGAAAAGAGTTATACAAGTAAAAAGTAAGAACCACCATACCTGGTGTTCTGCTGACATTTTATCGAACTCATCAATGCAGCATAACCCACGATCCGCAAGTACCATTGCACCTGTTACAAAGAAGGTACAAATATTGACGAAGAAGAAAGCATTGGACTGAATTCACAGAGAAGCTGACGAAATTTTACACAATGATGACTGAAACTTAAGGTAGAAATGCAATACTTTTGCATGGGTTTGTGAAGTAACATTTTCTACATCAAGGTCTAGGAATATTCATAAGTTAGCCATGAATATCCAAAATAGAGAATGATAACACATGATTTTTAATAGCACGGTTCAGATTAGCTTCATTATTTAAAAACTAAAGGAGGTTGCTAAGATCCCAGATAATCATAATAAGGTCAGAATATTAAGGTGTAATAATAGATTAATTACCAGCCTCAAAAGCATAATCACTTGTCAGAGGATCTTTCACTACAGCAACGGTAAGACCTGCATTAGTGGTAGCATTACCACACACGTATATACCACGAGGAGAAACAGAAGCCGCTGCCTGAAGTAGTTGACTTTTCCCCATTCCGGGATCACCTGAGTTGACACATTCAGCTCAATTTATCTTCTATAAGTGGAAAGTTACATTTCCCTCCACACACATATTTTCCTTCTGTCTGCCCTCTCCAGAAATGTTAAAGTTGACATGGAGTTCAGTACAATAATGGCAAAATATCAGCATACCAACTACCATCACGTGGATGTCTCCTCTGACAGGTACCTTATTCTGATCCATAGAATGCTTCCGCACACCACCAAATAATGCTAACGAAATTCCAGCTAATGATTCCCAAGAGAAAAGTAGATATGTAAGAAAATCAAAGCTACTAGTTGTTCACGTAATTTATTAATCATATGCACCGTAGCCAATGAAGAACAAAAGTAATGAAGCATTAGAAAAAGATTTTATAGAGGACCATTTGATACAGTAACACTATTCATAGACTCTAGAACTGTAGAGCTAGCAATTGGTCCAAATCCATGCACTAAATGTAGAAAGAAATATTTGAAGTAAGATTTTTACTCTCTAAAATATTTACCCAACTATACCGGAGTAACTTTGTGAACAAATTCCTGAGCATTTACAAGTCTAGCCAAATAACCAGCACGATAGCACTTCATTTCTCAGAGCAAAATACTTATTTAGAAGAATAGTATTAACAAGCCAAGCCAGGTCAATCCGTCAATTACATGCACATGTGCAATGAAGGCAGATGATGATATAAAGGGCCTTGTTGATGTTCATACAAGCAAGCCGTATTCAAGCAACGGAGAGATAATTGTATACGGTAGGGTTTGATGTGTCTAGAACAAATCATCTAATTAATTTTTTTTTCTCTAACAACATTTAGGAAGGCAACTTTCACCAGCCAATATCACATTTCCCCCTCTAAAAAGCATAGACTTCACCATTCAGAAGAAACAAGAAAAAGATCAATTTTTGATGTCAACACTTGAGTTCCAAGGACTGGATCAGTAGTTATGATAACAAAGTAGGACATTCTGAGTTATTGTCACTCCAAATATTGCAATGTATTTGGAGGAATTTGCAAAGAGAAGAAAAGTAACAGTGTTGGCACTGGAAAGGTAATTGAAGTTAAGCATCTAACCTTTAACAAGTTCATGTCCATAGATTGAGGGGCAAACAGACTGAAGTATTTGACGAAAGATATCTGAACCATGCTCTTCAGAGAACTTGACAATGAATTCCAAATCCCTAGGAGAAAATGAGAACAAATCGAGCAGCTCTGTTGCTCTAGCATCAATTTTAGCATCCCGCAAATCTTCAGATGTAGATTGAGACTTGGAATTTTTTACTGAAATAACATCCAGATACAGATAGTATAGGCCCTGGTTCTTGCTTTTTGATTTTCCTGAAGTTGCAACAGCGTTATATTATCAACTTCACTTGCATCTTTTTCAGATAGCAAATAACATTGTTACTAATTCCACAGGAAGAATGCAGTAAAGACAGCTCAGTTACCTCCTCCAATATCCATGTAATTGTTAATCACCCTTATAATTCCAGTGACAGTCACAATGTCTCCAGGAATGCAAGCATCTACAAGGTCTTCTGTTAATTCACATTCAACAGTCCGAGGCACCCGCCCTTCTTCATGATGCTCAGACTTCAGCAGTTCCTGAAGCCTGTTGAAAATATTTAAATAGTACAAAACCTAAACCTGGATGCTTACCTTCTACTTCAGACATAAAGAGAATTTGCTGAGCCTCAAAGTCAAAATGTAAACCTTAAAAGTTACCTTATTTTCTGGAAGTCTATTGGTCGAGCAGAAGATCTTATTGGAGTGAAACTTCGACTTTTACAGCCATGAATCTCACATATTGAAGGAGGTGAAAATTTTCCATCAGGAAAGTCACAAATGATACTGGTTCCACACTTGTTGCAAACAAAATTCATTTGAATAACCAGAGGTCTGACTGTGCTAACTTTTATTACGGTACCACGCACAGACACTAGTCGATCTATTGCATCAAAAAATGTTTCAATTAATTTGATTGATTGTTGACAAATTAATCGTTTTATAAATTCAATTATGAATGCTAATTCAAATTACACATCTAATGTACCAATATAAGCTGCTTTTAGATTCTTCAAAGCAATCATGGATTCGGGATAGTTGTGCAAACGGATATTTATTTTTGTGATGTCTGCCAACCTCTCTCTATCCTTTCTCATAGACAGAATCTAGTTAGAAGCAAGAACAATTAAAATGATTACAAAATCATGTCATTGATAGCATTAATTATGTAGAGAATAAATCTCATAAATATCACTGAGTACCTTGTGCACTGCAGCGCACATGCAGAACAAAGCATCTTTAGGCTTTTCCTCCAAGGTTGAATAGAGTTCTTGTACTTGACAAGTTTCTCTAAACTGCTGGAAGTCAATTGGTAAGGAGCCAAACCCATCATCATATTTAACCTAATCATGAAATTCAAGGAATTAGTTGTGTTTAATCACCAAATCAATAACTTCCAAATAAAAACGCAAACCCTTTACGTGAAACGTGATGGGAGAAAATGAAATTGACCGAATAGACCAGAACTACGAGAAAATGAGAAAAATTGCTTGGTGAATGAGACATTTTATCAGTTGAAGAAACGATAGTAGGCCTGTGCTAATGCAGAAAAAAATAAAGTCCTATACCGTCATAGCTTCAGGAAATAAATACTTTGCTGCACTTTACAGGACTTGAAACTAAATTTGGCTCACATCTCTGTGGAATCATGTTCTCCTCGTTCATTCTCCTTAGCACAATGTGACTTTATATGAATAATTAATAATTCTACTTTCATCAATCTAAAACTCATCCGCTAACTTTGCTTCTGCAAAACTCATATACTATAAACAAATCTTATAGCATCCCAGTGAAAACCTAATCCATGTAAGCAAACCCATCTCTCCGTTTCCACTGTAGTAACAATCTATTGTGAATTATACAATAATCACACCCAAATTAATAGAGACATAACAAATAAATCCAGTTTGATAAATGTAAATAGCAGCTCTAAAATGGAGCATAATACTTAAAACCAAAAAAAAAAAAAAGGAGGGGGGGGGGGG
>LVCA01018803.1:23264-33631 GCA_004801955.1 Calotropis procera
ATCAAAATGCATACTTTCAGAGGAACAGTTCACCAGAATGACTGTTTAGTGACAATGAAGTTTTACAAGTTATGAACCTCATGTTATTGCAAGACACTTACTCTCTTCCATAGGCTAACAACATAGTTGTATTTGTTCACTAGATCTCGTTCCATAGATTGAAAGACCTTGAAAGTTTGTTCCGCTGATGATTGTCAAGATAAAACACTTACAAACAAGCTGCTATTATTCAAATTCCTCCAAAAGAAACAAGTTTTTAGACATTAAACATAATGTGAAACTATGTTTTCAGTAGGAGCATTGTCAGACTCAAATGAACACCCAGCAAAAGTGCACCTTTTGAACTCTCAAACCCACCAAACTGGTGGTGTCTTAAACATTTCAAGACCCCTGAACTTTTAAGTCCCAGTACAAATAGGATTCACCAACCAGCAACTACTGCATAAATCTGTCTTCCATGTAGTTTATCAACCAAAAACTATGAGAGGCAGCATGGAGTGAAGATGGACTCATTGTAACTTTCAGAAGCATAATCTTCAAAATAAGTTTCATGATTTATAATGGCTCAGATAATCACATTTAAAGAAAGGATACATGTCCGTTCAGTAAAAAGTTGATGGATTGCTGAATTGACAATTTGTATTGATTCCTCAAGAGCTGTGAGAATATAGCTCCGGGCTATGGTGTCTGAATGGAACTTAGATATGTGCCAACCTTGAGAAGTGATGGATAATGGGTTGCAACCTACTGACCAAGTCCAGTCCTGTGCATCAAGGAGCACATTCAAATCGAAACTTAATATTTTTGGAGGAGAAAAGGATCAATTAAACACAAGTCCAAGAAAAAATGTAAACCTAAATTAGAGTTCAGCTTCTCTCTAACTTCACATTTAATAAAAATGGATACCAATATCAAAAATGATGTCCATTGATATCAATCCTTCAATCAAATCTAAGTCATAATATTTGAAGTTAAATAGGCCATAACTTTTTAATTCTGATTAAGTAGAAATAAATATTCATTTTGTTAAATCTTTAGAACATTGATATTTTCATTAAAAAATAAAAATAAATACTAACAAAAAGGATTTCTTTTCAATATAATGACTGCATTGATATATAATTTATATAACTATAAAGTATCTATAATTTAAACGTCACAATATCTAAATTTTGAAGTGAAACATAAATTTTAACATATATAAAAATATTTGAATATTAAAAGGTATTAACATATTTCTATAAAAATTTATATACATGAAAATAATGAATTAAATACTAAAAGGACTAATTAAACATAAACTAAATTTGTTTGTTAAAAAAAATTAATTTAAGGGGCAAAGTATAAATAATTAAAAATATAGATGGATAGAGATAGAGGATAAATTCATCTAGATCCAATCCATTTATATCTATTTATACGATATAAACTTTGAACATCCATTTTGACACCCCCTATAACTACAAGCAATTTAAGTTCCATGCTGCATTCAACATACCTCAACAGCATTTTCATGAGCTTGACTATAAACCAAATGAAGAGGAAGCAACCCCGATAGATGTTCAGCAACAGCGGCCAAGGCAGCTTTTATTGGCCTCCTGCATATCCAAGCGGAAGAAAATGTATCAAGTTAACTAATCTATCATTTACCACATGAGCAAAGGGGAATCAAACTTTTACTTCACCCTTTCTCTCAACCAAATAAAAAGGACGAACTGTCAATGAACGAAGTACTTAAATTTGTTTTCTCTAATCATTGTCAGGCTTTCAAGTGACGTCAAAAGTTATGACTTGGCATGACTATTCATTTAAGATTGTACATGAAATGTACTAATAGTGAGTCAATAAACTTACTAAAGATATACACATAACCCCTATTCTACAGCAGTTATAACAATAACTAAAATATTCTTCTGCTGAAATTCAGCTAGAAGATACTCAGTCAGTTCAGCATGAAAGTAAAAGATACACCCACTACATGCATGCATATAAGGAAAATTTAAAAGTTCAATACATGCCTAAATTACTTTTAGACTTATTTTTTTTGATTCCTTTGAGCAGGACAATCTGATGTTTCATTTATTTATTTGGAAATATGGCACGGAGAGTTTTGGCTATGGTTTCTTCTCACTATTAGAAAACACCCATTTATCTACCAAAAGTCTGTAACCCTCAGCTCCTCATATTAATAGTTTATCAAATATGAGACAGCACATATATACAGAAACATTTACATTCTACAGCAAACAAAATTCCTTCAAGTTTTAGAAACATGCACATGGAGGAAATCAACTTCATTTCAGACAAGTGATAAACTGGTGGTAAAAATTAAAAAATAAAATCATAATGGATTATTGAGGCATATATAAAACAAAACATATATACCTACAGAAAAAAAAAAAACTTAAACAAAGATTGGAACTAAAAACTTTGAAATATCCCTGAACTAGATTATGCATCTACTGTAGAATTTCAAGAAAATAATTAGCGCTGATACCCTAATGATTCAATGGCAAACAAAAGACATTTTACCTCAGATCTAATAAAAGTGATCGCCCATTGCACTGAAGATGGCTTTCCCAGGATGATTGTTCCGATTGAACAACGATAACCATATCAGAAAGTGCCTTTGCTTGATAGTGTTTGTCAACAAATAAGGAGTCATCATGGATAAACCAAAAAATGGGGACTTCAAGTGTAGACCTACTTTGTGCATGTGATCCTGCAGCATCAAAGAGAATTAAAATATTTCAGGTTTTCCAAATTTGTCAAACAGAGAAAGATGATTTGTTTTCATAGCAAAAATTCAACCCACACTCAATTGTAAAACTGCTGTCTAAATGATTAACTCAAAAGTAGCATTGAATCATAGGAGATCATGCACCAAGTAATAAAAAGTACTAACATATTTCTGTACGATTTACTTTTACGTAATTTCCTTCTTTTTTTCTAATTACTTACAAAATTATGCTATTAGCTTAACCCAAGAGTTATTGCAAACTTCTCTTCCCTGAATACCAGCAAAGAAGAAATTGCAGATGAATCTGAACCCATAAACATCAAAATAGTATTTTGAATCTAAAGTGTACTAAAAGTTTATGCAAGGAGAGCAATAGATGAAACTACAAAGAGAATTTCCAACCAATTCAGTAAACAAACTTTTTCCAGGCTTGATGTTTCCAAATAGCACAAGGATGCACTACAGCCTATGAAGACATATTGAAATACAAAGGCAACAAAAGCAGTAGCACACCTTTCAGAGATCCATGATCATTTAGCCTCTGCAACTGGTGCTGTAGGATGGCAGAGTCAAGAAAGGGGCGAACAGTTTTTCTATACGTTCCATTTACAAGCAATAAGGGAACAACAGCTGTTCTCCTAGCTACTGAAAAAGCCATTGCTAGTGCAAGATCATCAGAAAGTGACAATCTGCGAAACAGAATACAACCAATAAAGCAGCACATAAATTGTATGCTGTTGAAGGAGAAACAGGCAAAATAGGGGAAGAAAAAAAAAAGTGATTTAGAACTGAATCACAAAAAGTGTCAAATAGAAAATTCTAAATGTAAACAAAAGAAGGAATAATCAGAACACTCGAGGAATACAAAATGGGAACAAACTAAACAAAAGACAAACCTATGCTGACTAAACATCACTTTCTGTGATGGTAATACCAGGGAGGAAAGCCCATCCATGAGACTTTTAAGATCAACAGGCAACTGCTTGACATTTTTAACTTTCTACAAAGAAAAAAAAAAAAAAAGGATGATGGTTTATTAGTTTCCAAGTAGCCCATGTATAACCAACCTTCTTCCCACAAAACATACCTCTTGTGTGATGAAAAATAACTGGAAAGAAATTTTCTCATAATAGTGGAATGCTCCATCAGAAATAGAAGGAGATATTATGTGTCGCAAAGATCCCCACAATGTTGCACCTAAGTGTGCCAGAAAGGTATCACGGGCGACTGTGTAATTCTTTGTATCCTGCATTACCCAATCTTGCATTGTTACAAATTCTTTCAACTTTAAAGAAAATAACAGTGCAATCAGAGAAAATGTGTAAGCGCACAAATAAAAATGTACAATTCTGAGGTTATATTGTTTCAAAGGAAGCTTTGGAAACAAAACCCTAAGCAAGAATAAAACATATTTACAAGAAAAGTACAAACCTCATGAATATCATGAAACAAATTCCAGTTCTCCATTCTCTTCAGTGCATCTATGGCCGTTCTCTTAATGTTTTCATCTTTCTCCTCTCCCTCAATAGATTGAAGCTCAGTTCTCAAATCTTGCATTCTCTCATCAAGCTCTGGTGTATCAATATACAAGCCACATTTTCATGAATCAAAACAGAAAGCAAAATTCTCAGTACTTCGGAAATTCAATATTGGAGTTATATTTGCAACATTAGAACATTTGATTAATTATTTTCTTGTAATCATTCCAGTCCTCATTGATTTAAGAATGCAACAGCTGGAAACAGAAATTAGAAAGAGACTTGCAAAGTTGCCGAAATAAAGCAAGCAGAGAAAAGATCTATATCTAGAATATCAGTAAGCAGCAAGGTTAAAGAACAGATGATGTACCTTCACAGAGGGCAAGTTTAACCCTCCTCCCCTTGCAATGTTTGAAAGCAAACATTTCATATATATCAATTTCCGCAAGAAGAATATCAACAGCTTGGTGATCTTTCTGAAACATTTGAAGCAGAACATATCAAAAACACTTTGAAGATAAAGAACTAACATTCAAAATCTAAAACATGCATATATACGAATAATAATAAGAGGCTATAATGATCATTTCATTGAGTACTGAACCCTGCAAGATAAAGTTTACTGACAATGAAAACGCAAGTTCCTAACCCCCACACTAAGCCGAACTCTAAATCTTGAAGCTCCAAGCCCCAAGTCAGAAAAAATACAGACAGGCACTTGTCCATTTCAAGAAAACAAACCAATTTGAAATTTTTGCCCAGATAAAAGCTTTTTCATACTTTTCATTCAAGATCCGGTCTTGTATTCAATCAAATTATAGTTACATTAGTTCTCTTCTTTGTCAACAAAAGATTATACATCAGTATACAGGTATTAAGCTTTTCATTATTACAGCAAGAGCTAAAAAAGAAATTTGAAATTAATAAGCCAACGCCAATTGCTGCCCAGTTATTAAGAAAAGGTGAAAAATTTTGAACAAGAACTGTCTTCCTCTAAGTCTTTCATTTGGCACTATAATTTTACTTTGAAGCATGAAGGACATGGTTGCTGAGACCTAGTTCACGGCTCAAAGGAACTACTATAAAGTAGGATATAAAAAAAACAGCAATAATAGTTATTCGTAATGTCCAAATAAGCAGCGGGGCTACAGCACAAGGATTGAGGTTGGAAACTTGAAACAAAAATCTGTTTTTTTTTTTAAACCATTTATTTAACAAAATCACATAACTATATGAGATACTCAGTTCAACCAACTCCAAAGGAGACCTCCTCTTCTACTCCTGAAGTAATTGATGAACAGTTTGCAAGAAGGTAGAATTGGGAACTGTGTAGACTATTCTATCAATCTGGTTCATAGAGATGCTCCCTAGGAGATGATTACTTCTAGAATCATTTCATCCAATGAATAAAATAATACAGGATAAATTAGTTAGGAATGGGAAAGGAAGAAAAAAAATGGGTAGAAGCAGCATCTCAATGTGAACCAATAAGTTCTAGAGTATGGCGGTTTCCATCACTATGATTACATACACCTTAAACACATTTCACAATTTGCCCAAACATGCAGCAGGAATACTTTATGGTTATTTTTTAGACAATAAACAATCAAGAAATTTCAATGTTTCTTAGAAAAACAAATGATAAGTATGGATATTTAGGTTCCCTTCTTGATGACAAAATGTCCTTTTTCAATACACACATCAAACTGAGACAATAAACTAATCATACAAAGTGTCACAGAGAAAACTAAGCCAAGAGAAATAAAGAACTCAGGAAGCTTTAAAAAAAAATCCATAAAAAATCATAACAAAGGGGAAAATAGCTCATCAGAGAGATCAACCAGTAGATGCTTATTGCACATAAACATTTGGAAACACTTGAGATAAGCCATTATATTCAATTAGACTATGCATATACAATAAAGTAAATCATCTAAAAGCAAAATTAACTTAACGGAGCAAGAAATTAATCATGATAGATTAGCAGAGTTTAGATTATGCATACATCACCAAATATAGCAAACCTCTCCTGGATTGCCTCTTGCAAGCGCTCTTCAGCTTCATCTTCTGAAATTTCTGAGGGATAAAATACAACAGAACTCAATAATGGGAAAAACCATTAACTATGTTTAGCTGCATGTTAACCTTGAGCAGCATATTGAAGGCCAAACTAGTATTCCTTACCCAAGAACCTAATTTCGAAAAATGATCCTTGTTAATGTATAAAGTGCAATCTTAGCAACTAATTCTACGGTCATTCCAAAAGGAAACAGATAAATCAGCATTCAGGTATAAAGTGCCATCCTAGCAATTGATCGTCCCATCAAAACACGTTTGAAAAAGGGTCTTCAAATACCATGTGCAGGAGACCAAATGTCATAAAGCAACAGTGATAACAGACGAACCAAAAGTTTTATGTAAAGTTCAACACATATGCAAAGTAGTAGGAATGCTTGGAGTAATTCTTGAGCGAATAGTTGCTCATATTTTGATATTATCGAGTACATAGGAAAATATCCTTGGATCCATCTGACAAAAGTTGAACCTACTAGCGTATATGTAATGACTTTCAAGGTATCAAGTACCTTGAACTGCCCCAATGGTTTTCTCAATATTGGGTAAACTTAGTTCTGTGCGAACACCTTCTCCACCAACAGCAGGACCCCATGAAAATGGACCAGCCGTTAAATCAATAAATGCCCACCTGATACATAACCAATGTCAAGAATCGGTAAGTGCAAACACACACACACAGAGACATATAGAGCAGGGAGAAACCTCTCATTTCCTATCCATGTATCTGTAAGACATTCTGCATGAAATCCACTAAGATCCCCAGATTTTAAATCCTTCTCCAAAAGAATCTTCAAATCTTCATTTTTCACACTTGTAAACTGGAGAGAGATAGAAATAAGAATACCAATTAAATTGATACAATGGTAGAAAAATCAGAAATAGAACTAATGCTCAAACTTCTATGAGAAATCAAGGCAAATTAACAAAAGGTTGTAGATTGGTGACATCAAATCTTAATTATTGTAAACGTGAATTAAGTTTTACACCTGCATAACTTTGCTCTGAATGGTATCAGCTATCCCCTTCCCGTGGGAAAGCCTTTCAATGTTGTCTAGTGCATCTTTGCATCGATTATACCACTCTACCTGAAAAGGAATAGCAGATACCAGATCAAACCTGAACGAAATAATGGCAGTTAATACACCTAATGTACTTCTCAACAGGTGCAAGTATCAGTCTTCCTCATCTTTCTTTTTCATATTTTTCCTCCTTAAGAATACAAATTATGACTCTTTTCTTTATGTGAAACAGGTACCCAGCTACATATCTTATGCTTTCCCGCAAGCAATGTTTTCAAAACCGTACCAGATGTTCAACAGGATTTTTGGACAGCTCCCAGTTGCCCGATTCAACTATCTAAATAATTCATTTTGTATTTCAATTTTCCAAAAATTTGATTCAACCGGTTTGTGTCAAAACCAATTTAGTAGGCTTTTGTTATATACTTTATTCAAAATTTCTATGAAAATTAAAAATAAACAATAAAACATTAGTTCAACCAGTTTGACTGGATGGTCCAAACTGCTTTACTTCAACTAGACCATGCAGTCCTCTGGCCAGTGCTTTGTTCAACCAGTCCAACAGCCAATCTGGTCCAGTTTTCAAAACATTACTTTGAGGCATGACTTTTACGTTCTTTGGTTTAGTTTTTTTACCAACATTTTTCTACTATTCATTCTCCATTTCAATACACTCTCTTTACCTTCCAAATCTCTCACTCCAGTTCAATTTTAAAATTTCCCATGAATTCAAGTAACATCAAATGAAATTTAAAAGCTCTCTATTAAATTTAACAATGGTATCAAAGTGAAAAGTCCTGTGTTCGTCCTTGCTTCATCTGATTGGTTATTATTCACATGTCGGACCTCTTATTGAGAATTTGTGTTCGGCACACCCATTCCACTACTAGAATGAGAAATCCTGAATTCAATA
This sequence comes from Calotropis procera, assembly GCA_004801955.1. NCBI lineage: Eukaryota > Viridiplantae > Streptophyta > Magnoliopsida > Gentianales > Apocynaceae > Calotropis > Calotropis procera. Next base: position 31,491 of record LVCA01018803.1, read on the forward strand.
GACATTTTTTCAATTTTCGTTCACATAATGAGGTGTTATTTAAACTTGTGTTTTCAACAACAAAATGAGGAGTGTGTTGAGTGATTAAATTAGACTTTTAAGGCTAGAGAAATATACCTAGATTTGTTTTTTTGAATTTTATATTAGATGTTAGAAATATATTTGAATTGGGTTTTATGGTTTTGCATGTTTGAATAATCCGATTTTAAACAAGTTATAATCACATAGTCAACAAGATCCTTCTTTTATTTTTTTGTTTTTCTTCTTTTTAGGCTAGTCAAAGAGATCCTCTCATCTAAAACTACATAAAAGAAGATCATGGTGGAAAAGATGTCAACGATAACAGCCATCAAAATAACTGGTCAAGTAATGCATGACTATATTAAGAGCCACATTTCATAAGCAAAAGGAAGCATATCAAACGCATAGAAGATGGATAAAACTCAAGTCTCTCACACCATTAAAATAGAACAATCCAATTCTACACATGAACCTTACTAGAGCAGAAAGAGATCAACAATGAAAAAGATCAGATCTTCTCAACCTGGTATAATTTCCACAAGATATAGAAATTTAATATTTTTAAGCATCCATCATGAGCATTTTTATCTTAAAAAAGAAAATTGCGTCATTTGAATTCACACATTAGAATAGCAGTAGCAGAACTTCTAGACCAACCTTCCACCAAGAAATTCAATGCGATTAAAACCAAACATTCTCTTTATCCATGACTACACTAACTACCATAGTTTCAGATCCTATTAGAAGAAGCAATTCCTAAAAAGGTCTAAATTGAAAAGTTTACCATAAAAGATTAACATCAGAAATGAACCTTCAAATTTCCAAAAGCAAGAAGTTAAAAAATAAATAAATTATAGCAGGTAGAGAATCATTCACAACAGCATACACAAATAAAAAATAAGAAAACACATCTTTTATCAACTGAGGCAGACTAACCGTGTCACTATCTTCTGTTATAGTCCAAGAAAATTTTGCCATTGGATGCTTCTCATACAAAGGTCTTTTGAGTTTATCAAGAGCTGGCAAACATGGTCCCAAATAAAGATGATTAGAAAATAATAAAGTAACCAACCAAATAAACAGAAAAAGAAAGAAGATGAATGATATTGAAGATACACTGACCTAGCAAACTTTCTGGAACACTTCCAGACTGAAGAATTCTAGATTGCAGATCTTTGTTCTGTTTTTAAAAATCATCAGCATCAGAATCTTGCAGAATAGAGGCATTGGATAAGGAGTGATACCCCCTTTCAGTGAATAACAGTAAAATTGGTATAAATAGCAATACTATAACAAAACCAAAAAAACACTCAACGTCAAGACCTTTTGCCTATTGATTTCAAACAACTTTGAGTTACTGATTGAAGCAAAATAAAGGTCAAGGTTATAGTTGGATTTATATTTACCTCCTTAAGGAAATTTATCTCACTCTCTGATAACCCTCTCCTGCAATTTTTAACATAGTTCATGAATAGAATTAGAAAGCCTTGCTGAATCACCTAATCTATGAAGTAATTAACAATTAAGGACAGGTAAAATATCTTAACATGCTTACACAATAGATCATACCAAAACAAAAAAATACAATCCATAATACAGGAGTGCTTTGTTTGAGAATTATCCCTAGGTTTACGGATTCATAAAATGAAAGGAAACAAGATAATTGATTGCACCTATTTCAATTTTTCCTATCATGGTTGCCTCAAGCTGATATGCTACATCATAAACAATGAAGTGGTCCTAACCTTCTATAATTTAATAAATTTCTAACTTAAGAAGCTCCTTTCCTGTGTATGCTAAGAATAGTAGGTGATTTTTAATAAAGCACCTTTCGTTCCAAGTCAAGATGCAATGACTAACGTAGCTTAGAGTGGATGAATTAGGACTAGTTTATAGATCACCTTAAGAAGGAAAATATGCCCTCTTTCATGAAACTTTTTAAGTTTTCATTACTCCTCCTACCCTCTTCCCCTTCTCCATTCTTCCCTGACATTGTGATTGTTTGTTCATCAATTTGTACGCTTTAGAAACATATATGAAAGGCACTTCAGACTTTATCTTATAGAATCTCATTTTTCATGCATGCATACTTAGGGCTCAGAAAAATAAATAAATATATA